>CAIGRK010246612.1:0-10447 GCA_903798315.1 Fraxinus greggii | reverse complement strand
GGGCTTCCATTTGATTGCGGATTTTACGAGTTAGATGTATGGTTTGCAATGATACTGTGATTAGACCCAATATGTTAGTGATCACTTGAGTCGTTATACTGGTAATATTCAGACATAACAATGTCTTCCGCATATATGAATTTCAAACTATTAATTCAGAATATCTGATTCTTGTTCTTAGCATGATTATTGAATAATTACAACATAACTGCATTGGAGCACTAGATTTGTTTGCTTCTCTTTCTTCTACAGCACTTTCACCAACTACTGCCTTGATTTTGTGATATGGTTTAGAAGTGGGTGTGGGAAACCATAGGGATGAATGTCCTAAACCAGCAGAGCAGACAAGCAAAGGGAAAAAAATTCAAAGCCCTGAAGGTATAACAAAGTTTATGTGGTGAACCAAAATCTCTTGGCGGGTAACAATCTCATTAAAAGAAAGACTCTTGATTGTGGAATTCGATTTCTCTTGTGATGGTGATTATCTTATTAAGACTTCTCAAAGGACTGTCCCTGGTAATTCGACAAATGTTGCACACTAGTAAAATTAGTACCCCTCTCTCTCACATAGCAGCGGTCATTGTGTTCAGTAGAAAGTTTTCAAGGATTCCAATCCAAGGCCAGATAAACACTTGTCAGAATCATGGTCCGCAAGTGGATAAAACAGAGGGAGATCATCACTTGCACTAAGAATTCACATTTAAAACTCAGATCAATTGATTATAAATCCTATTTCATAACAAAATGCGTTCATTAAAACTATCAATGGATCAAAATAATAAAGAAAACCTTCACTAACATATAAGAAATGCATGTGGTTTGCATAAAGTGAGTATTTTTAAATACATTGAAACTCAAATCCGACAAGAAAACCAAATATGAAAATAGTAGTAGCAACAGCCTGAACAACACAATTTTCTTCGACAAAATTAATTTTCTTTCTTAGAGATGATTTTAATAATTAATTTCGGTTTTGCAAAATACATGCACATACTATGAATCGGATTAAAAAAGAACCAAGAAAGAAGATATGACACTGCTTGAAGCTCCTCAGCCAGCTTTCTTATTGGCAAATTAGAGAATTTTTGAGAAAGCCGTATTCTCTTGATAGAGAATTCCCTTTATATAGAAAATATACATACTGATTTACCATTAACAAAACTATCTATAATTAGCCTACAGCTAGTTTGTTCGATTTACAATTATAGAGAATTAGCTGTGAAAGTTGTATGGCTAGCTTACTTCCCTTTGACACCCCCCTCAAATTGACGATCATAGATTTATAAGTATCGATTTGCTAACAAGGAAATGATGGCGTTGAGGGTCATAGAATTGGTGAAGAAATCTACATGCTAAGTGTGCTTATCCGGGCTTCGATTCTTTATATTTATTACTATATTGAGTGTATATCTACTGAATTGAGGTCATTTTATTATTAATTTATGTAGAACTTGGATTGGACAAGTTTGGATGAAACTGGATTGAAGCGGTACAAATTGAGGAATTGGGGACCAAAATCATCAACCCTTAATGATGAGGATATGCCATGTAAACAAAAAAGTACCTGGGATGCACAAGAACTTGATGTGGAGGACCAAAGTGCACTTGAGTATCAAAAAAATTCACCTTTCAATTTCACTGGTTTCCTATTTAGATTCAAATTCCACAAATACTACATATCATTGTAGCGGAACATGCTACCTATTGCGAAATTGTAGTCGTGGTCGAGATTGTCTTTCATGTAATGACAAAATACTCAAGAGAGCAAATCTTCAAAGTTTAGAATGTACAAAACTTTAAAGTAAATACAAAATAATTTAAACTTTAATGTAATCAAATCAATAAATTTGTCAACAAAAAACAAAAATCAGAGGTAACGAAATAATAGTTTGAAACATTAAAAAACTGAGATTTCTAGCCAATATTTTTTTCTGAAGGATATATGAGATCAAAATTATGATTTTTGAATGTTGGGCAGAGATATAATCAAGAGATTTAGATTTTTTGCCATTTTTGTGGATTTACCATCCTTGTGGAATTGTAATGGTTTTAAACGATTATTTTAAACATATAATTTTGGAACTAAAAACTTGTAAGAGTATTTTTGAAATACTTTATTTTTATTGCCCAGCTATGGTGTTGATTCAGGAGTGAAGTTTTGTAAAAGCAGGCTTAAAATACAAGAATCACGATATGTTACAAGTATTAGAGTTCTGATGCTTGCTCACAAAGAAGTTGAATTTGGACAACAATATTTGATTAGTTCATTGGAAATAGATGCTTCTTAATCTACAATCTCACCAATAATCCCCACAAGAACAAGATCCATCTTTAAAATGGTGGAACCTGCTAGAATCCCTTACAGTAATTTCTCGGCTAACAATTTTTGCAATCACCTTTATAGCAGTATGACAGTCCGTACACGTTCTTAAATTTTTCATCACCAGTATAGGTGATCCTTCCGGTGTACTGATGAGTGCAAATGCAATGGCTAACCTCTCGCTATGATATTTAAGTGATTCTGCTTTGATATCCTCATCCACATTTTGAAGGGCACAACTGGTGTCAGGCTTATAGCCTTCCTCTTCCATCCGTTTCCCCAAATAGTTGATCTTTCTTCGTATCTCCTCAGTTAATGGATGAGTCCTATCATTGGCGGTGAACACATGAACTTCATGATCAATTTCAACCCAACTATAGGCAGGAACTTTTTTAACTCCACGTTCTCTCATCGCCTTCTTCACCATGGCTACATTTTCCCACTCACCTGCTTCTGCATAGATATTAGCCATGGTAACATAGGGTGCAGCATCTCTAAGCACATCTAGGTTGAAAAGTTGTTCAGAAGCTTTCATAGCAATCTCTTGATTCTTATGGATCCTGCTTGAGTTTAGAATTGATGACCACATGATCTCATCTGGCTTAAATGGCATTTGATCCATAAATGTCTGTGCTTCTTTGAATCTTCCCCTTCTACATAGCACGTCAACCAAGGACGAGTAATGTTCTCTTCTTGGAACAAGTCTATAAGCCTTACTCATGCATTTGAAGTACCACATCGCTTCATCAACAAGACCACAACGGCTGCACGCAGTTAAGACACCGAGGAAACTCACTGGATCTGGATCAAGACCTGATTCAGACATCTCCTTGAAGGATCTAAGAGTGGCTTCACCATCTCCGTTCTGAGCATATGCCGAGATCATTGCATTCCAAGAGACTGTGTTTCTATCAGGAATCTCTTGGAAAACCTTAACAGCATCCTTTATAGACCCGCATTTTGCATACATGTCCAAAAGTGCACTTCCGGAAAACACATTTGACATAAATCCAGAATGGGTAATGGATGAGTGCAACTGTTTCCCTAATGAAAGTGAAGCCAAATTTGCCGAGGCTTTTAAGGTACTCGCAAAAGTAGCTTGGTCTCCACTAACATCATTCGTTCGCATCTCATTGAAGAATTTGAGTGCTTCCTCGTTGAGTCCTAGCTGTACATAAGACGATATCATGGATGTCCATGGAACAGAGCTTTTGCCATCAAGGCTTGCAAATAGAATGTTGGCTTCATCAAATCTGCCACATTTTGCATACATGTCAAGAAGTGCATTCCCTACTTGAATTTCTAAATCTGATGTTGTCACAAGTACCTGTGCATGGATTTCCCTTCCCATTTTTAGATCTTGTGTATTTGCGGCAACGCTTAACATCGTTGCAAAAGGGAAGTTTCTTCTACTAAATCCGGTTAACTGTAACTCTGCAAAGAGATTGAAAGATTCTTTTAGTTTCCCATTCCGTGCATAACTCGTGATGACAATATTATAAGAAACACCATCCAACTCTAGCATCTCATCAAAGAGTTCTTTAACTTTCCCCAAACATTCATGCTTGGAGTAAAAATCAAGCAATGCATTGCCAACGAATACATTCCAAACATAGTTGGTCTTGATGACAAGTCCATGGACTTGTTGTCCAATGGCAAAACCATCTAATCCAACACTAGCACATAGCAATGCTGCAAAAGTGAAATCCGTTGGCCTTAAACCAGAATATTGCATTTCTAAGAAGAGTTTTATTGCTTGTCCATTCAACCCTTCTTTCGAATATCCTGTTATCATTGTGTTGAAAGAAATAGAATCTCTTGTTGGCATGTCCTTGAAGAGCCGAAAAGCTAAATCAATATTTTGAGATTTGCAGTAAGAATCCACCAAGCTGTTACAAACTTCAAGAGTTGAGTCAAATCCTAGTTTAGTAATATGGACGTGAATTTGATGTATGTCTTCTCTGGACACGGTGTCATCACAGCCTGATAAGAGAGTGGCAAAGGTGACATGATCTGGTTTAATCCCTGACCTACACATCTCAGCAAAGAGATTAAAAGCTTCTTTACGCTGATTGTTCTGCGAGTATCCACCAATCATTATTGTCCATGAGACCGCTGTTCGATGAACCATCTTCTCAAATAAATCCCTCGCATAAGAAAGACTGCCTGACTTAACATAACCCGTAATCATCATGTTCACTGAACATGTGTTTTTTCTAGGCATTTGGTCAAACAGTTGGTGTGCCTCAGAAATCTGTGCACTTCTAACAAAATATTTCAGCTGGAAGTTGGAGCGACATGTGTCTGCATCAAAACCCGTTTTAATGATGCGTGCATCCACCAAATTCTCTGTTTTATACTTACTGCATTTTTATAAGTTTAGTTTATTTTGTATGGTAATTGAAAAATCTAAGTAAATAATAGCAAACATACAAAGAATAATAGCAAGATTTTATGATTTACCTATTTCGACAATAGAATTGCTTCACAAACATCATTTTTTGATTCCACGGATTGACAGTCTTTGAATTGTTCATTGTGTTGAAGTTTATCTGCAGAACTGGTGCATTAGGAACATCAAGAGGGAGAAAATCTCAGCATATAAAGACGAGTCGAACCCAGATGTTTTATTAGTACCTTTGAAAAACTGAGCACTCACAAGCCCATGGTTCCAAGTCCTTCATTAGCCTACAACGTAGTAGCTCAAGGTTGGTAAAAGATAAATGAACAAACAATATGCTGACCTAACACTGCTAGTTCAAGAGAGCAAAATGTGAGCANAAAACTGAGCACTCACAAGCCCATGGTTCCAAGTCCTTCATTAGCCTACAACGTAGTAGCTCAAGGTTGGTAAAAGATAAATGAACAAACAATATGCTGACCTAACACTGCTAGTTCAAGAGAGCAAAATGTGAGCAAAAAGAGGCAACACACATTAAACAAACATAAATCTGCAAATGAAAGCATAGGAATGGGTACGATATATAGAGTACTACCTCTTTTAATGTGTTGCCTTTCCTATAAAGTTGTCCCACCAATAAGCAAGAAAAAGACGTATTGGTTTTGAGATGCTGTAGAACAGCCTAATATACAACTCTAAGAAAGAAAACTATGAATGACTAGTATGTATGTTGAAGGAAAATCCCTGAGATAAGACTGATTTCCATCTATTCTCAACACCCCTAATCTCAAATATTGAGCACTGCACATGGATTTTGAATAAAACAATTTAAAATGTACTTTGATGTGCATAATATAATTTCAGCAGTAAAAAATTAAAGATTTATAAGGAAACCGGGCAATTGTTTCTTGGAACAAAAAGTGATACAGCTCTACATAAATACATAAATCATGTAGGAGAATCAAAGTTCAAAACAACGCCTTAGGAGGAATACCAAAAACTGTAAGAGTTAACAAGATGCCACGTGATTGCAAGTTTTGCAACTTTTGTAATTATTGAAACACGATGCCAAGATATGACATTTACTGTTGACAAAAGAAATAATTGGGTCACACATAGTTTACTACTCAAAAAGCTTGAAATTCTTTCAAATAAAATCCTAACACAAATCCCTCTTTAAACACTTACACAATTATACTACTGGAAAGTACAGTCGAAAAACACAATGGAAAGTAATATGGGCACATTATTACAAACACACATCAACTAACACAACAAGAAGCGAAATTAAAACTGTGGAGGATGCAGACATTTTGAGTTAGGGGGGCACAATGCATCCAAGTGCTGGCCAAGAGAGAATAACATATTAATTACTACTATTGGTCCTCAATTTTTTTTTTAGGCCTATTGAGATCTTAACATCACTATTCTGCTTTAAACAAAGAAGGTGCACATAGCATTGCTATGACATAACATTTCTCTGCAAAAATAAGTGAATATAACATTTTACGAGGTATTCATGCAAATATGCGGATATGCATTATAAGAGTGAAAGATGGAACCCTTGCCTTATTCCCAAAATCTTTAGGTTCAGCTAACAAAAAGATAGAATCGCTAGATAAATATGTTGAGAAAATAAGTAAAAGAACACATTTACAATTGGCTCGAAGTCTGAGATGGACATGTTGACGGTAAGGTTCTTATCAACAGTGAGACCTGCATACCAAGTAAAAGAATATAATCTCCCTATACCTGAACCAACTTCAATGATATCACTTATCATGGAACAAGAAGGAAAGATAAAAAATAGACTGCAACGTTCCAACTTATTACGTTTCAAATAAGAAGTTTTGTTCTCTGTAGCAACCAACAACAGACATGCGCCAAAACTGGAATTTATAGCTCTTATTCACTTTGTTGAATATCGATACGTATTCCAGCACCAATATATTGAGGAAGTATAAGAGCATTATTTGCTTGACATCCGAAACAAAAGACCACACAATCGTCAATTGAACTTACAGTTTCAAAATTAATGGTATCCATCTCCTTGAGCTTCTGCAAATGACCTTTACTGTCTAGATTAAAGGCACACCCAATGAAGCTATAGACTTTTATAGCTTCAGCAAAATCAGGAATGACTAAAAACAAACTGAATTAAGCAAAACCAGGAATGACCAAAAAAAATTGAATTAAGCAATCAAAACCAAATAAAAAATTGACTTACCATTTTGCAGAAGGCGATCTCGGGTGTCCTTAAAAACCTTGTTTATTTCTTTTTGTCTGCAATCCAAAGATTTTGGAAGGTTATTGGATTCCTATTTCCTAGTGCCAAAAACCCGCATTAGAAATCACTTATTTTGTTTTTAATTTTTCGTCTTTACCTCAACGATTTCAAAATTTTTCAATAATATCTATTTCAGAAGCCCTCAATTTCAACAAACAAATATCAAGCAGAAGCCCTCAAATTCGGGTGGATTTTTGCCATATATCAAACAGTCAGTCAAGAACATTAGCATAACAGCTATGAAGGAGAGCAAGACTGAGGGGAGGAGTCGGCGGACTGATCAGCGGTGGGGCGACTAGCGTAGATGGCGAACTGTCGCAAGGATTGGGCCGAAGTGGAATTGGATTTGTTTACATGGGGCGGAGTCGGCGGACTGATCAGCAGTGGGGCGACTAGCGTAGATGGCGAACTGTCGCAAGGATTGGGCCGAAGTGGAATTGGATTTGTTTCCATGGGTAATGCTAGCATTACAGAAAAAAGGTGTCCAACAAATGGCTCGGCACTAGGGCGACTAGTGTAGATGGCGAACTGTCGCAAGGATTGGGCCGAAGTGGAATTGGATTTGTTTCCGTGGGTAATGCTAGCATTACAAATAAAGGTGTCCAACAAATAGCGTCCTTATTAGGGGCGTCGGGTGCTATTTGTTCATTATGACACCTCTGTGAATTTGGCAATGTACATGTAAAAATCCTTGTTTCCATTTTATATGCAGGTATACGTAAATGTATGCTATGACCCCTCAAATTTAATATTAGTTGCACTATTTTAATAACTCAATCCTTTATTCCTTTTTGAGGATGTTTAGCCAAACTTAAACTAAAACTTCCATGCATATTTGAATAAGTTCATTTTTCATTAGTGCAAAAGCTACTTATATTGACATTATATTATAGTTCCTTTCAAAATAAGAGGATGCTTGGCTAATCTAAGAAAAAGGAAAAATTGCACGATTAGTCACTATTATTTTTACTCTATTTTAACTTTCTCTCTATATATAACCTATAAATTTTGTGGCATCGTTGGTCTTGAATGGAAAAATTACTTCCATTTGAATTGATATTGTAAAGACCATTATGCTCTTATTTTTTAGTTCAAATAAATATGACATAAACGAAAAGACAAAAAAAAAATAAAAAATAAAAAAATAACCCATCTCTGCAAAAAGCCCCCAATTTGGTGGTTCAAAATCCTCATAAGGTCGAGGGTTTGATAAAAATCGAATGATGCAACATTTGAAGATCGAATGAACGAGTTATGATATGAATACATATTCTCGTTATTATAGAGATATTTGTCAACTTTCACACTTAATATAAAACAATAGCTTGTAATACTCAGCTTAAATTTTTTAGACTTTTGTACAAATTTCTAAATAACAATACTTCAAGTCTAACGAAGAATATTAATTTGTTTGTCTAAACAGCCTAACAAATGCCAAACAAGTCCCAGATTGTTTAAGTACTACAAGGTGTTCAACTTGTATGCATGAAAATGATTGTAAATGTTGACATCGAAAAATGGTTTTGAGACGTGGCCAACAGAACGAGACTCCACATAAGCTCTCCCTACACACGGTAGCACATCGTTAGTCAATCGTGACCTTTTTCGGTGTAGGTGGAAGCGGCCACGAGCACTCCTACGATCAAGTCAGTATTTCAGTCAACCCAAAAGTGGCGCTCGGAGGTGAAGTGGTCACCGGGACATGGTTGAGAATGTGTGTAAATATAATGCAAGGCTCCTTGGAGTTAAAAGACTAGAATCCAAATATTAGAATGGGAACCCCATCTTACCATTGTGTAGGGGTATCTATACAAGAGAAGGGAAGATGAGAACCGTTGGATGGGGGACTCAAGACTTCAGATCCCGAATGGGTCATCCTTTCATAAGCCTCAGTCTGTCAATCCATAGGCTGGCGGATATTAAATGATTTTTGACATAGTAACTGAGCTGACCGTTTGTAACCTGCCACACGTCCCATAAATCAGTTAGCGACTTGACTTTAGATAGATCGTATAAAGATCTTAGTAGAGGTGTGGCGAGGTGGATTGTGAAGCGTAATGAATGCGGAGTGCGCGCCTTTGCATTCGCCGTGAGTGACGGATAAGTTCGGTCTTCTACGAGGTAGAGCAATAGTGTTTCAGTTTGGAGTAATAAAATCAATTCTTCCGATATGGATTCAGTTCGTCTGCCACATGGCAACACCAGATCAGTTCGATCAACACGTGCCGGATGAGGTCGATGAACGATGTGGAGGGCCTCAGAAGGCCCGTAACAACAGTCCCTTAAGTCCGTATACGGATATTTATATAATGCATAGACTTTGTATAGGCGGTGATATCATCTCATTCTACGGGGCATACGCATTAGTCGTAGACGAGACAAAAAGGTACGCAGAAGTGAAGTCCTGAAGGAAGGACGAAGCATTGAGTGTGACTTTTGGGAGAAGTTGTTGCAAAACATTCCTAGCTGAAGGACGAATTGATAAGCAATGGTAACTTTGAGAAAAATTGTTGCAAACTAAGTCATAGCAGAAGGAAGAAATGATGGTTGTTGGCAACTTTGAGAAAAGTTGTGCAAAGCGAAGTCCTAGCTGAAGGATGAAGTGATGGGTGTTGGCAACTTTGAGAAAAGTTGTTGTAAAGCTAAGTTCTAGCTGAAGAAAGAAGTGATGGGCATTGGCAGCTTTGAGAAAAGTTGTTGCAAAGTGAAGTCCTAGCTGAATGAAGAAGTGATGGCTATTGGCAACTTTGAGAAAAGTTGTTGCAAATCGAAGTCCTAGCTGAAGGACGAAATGATGGGAGTTGGCAACTTTGAGAAACGTTGTTGCAAAGCGAAGTCTTAGCTAACGCAAGAAGTGATAGGAGTTGGCAACTTTCAGAACAGTTGTTGCAAAGCAAAGTCCTAGCTGAAGGAAGAAGTGAAGGGCGTTGGCAACTTTGAGAAAAGTTGTTGCAAAGCGAAGTCCTAGCTGAAGGAAGAAGTGATGGGCGTTGGTAACTTTGAGAAAAGTTTTTACAAAGCGAAGTCCTGGGCATTGGTAACTTTGAGAAAAGTTGTTGCAAAGCGAAGTCCTAGCTGAAGGAAGAAGTGATGGCTGTTGGCAACTTTGAGAAAAGTTGTTGTAAAGCAAAGTCCTAGCTGAAGGAAGAAGTGATAGGCGTTGGCAACTTTGAGAAAAGTTGTTGCAAAGCGAAGTCTTAGTTGAAGGAAGAAGTGATGGGTGTTGGTAACTTTGAGAAAAGTTATTGGGGTTGGCAACTTAGAAAATTTGTTGTAAAGCGAAGTCCTAGCCGAAGGACGAAGTGATGGCTGTTGGTAACTTTGAGAAAAGTTGTTGCAAAGAGAAGTACTATCTGAAGGAAGAAGTGATAGGCGTTGGCAACTTTGAGAAAAGTTGTTGCAAAGAGAAATACTAGCTGAAGGAAGAAGAGATAGCGGT
>CAIGRK010246584.1:0-17871 GCA_903798315.1 Fraxinus greggii | reverse complement strand
GTGGGCACTAGAAAATGATCAGTGAGTCCAATTTTCTTCCGAAAAGATAAAAGAAAATGGAAAAGAAATACATCAAAAATATAATTTTCACGTTGGACCCCGTAATGGAACCATGTCGGCGAACCCATGCTTTTTAAAAAAAAAAAAAAAGAATAATGCTATTTATAGTGAGGAGTACTGATAATCGTTTTAAATGACATACACGTGACGATTTGTTGTTAGATACATGAAGTAAAAAAAATATCACATTAATGCATCAAATCAAATAACAAACTATCATATATATGTAGGATGACTATCGATTAACCTTCACTACGAATAGCATTATTAAAAAAAAAAAGGACCTTTGAAGTCATGGGAACCAAATTGCTTTTAATAGAATGTGCCCACAAGAGCTTTACTTGATCTAAAATTATGATTCATTTGGCATGCCTTTTATAATGTCATAATTTATTTATGAAATTAAGAAGTTATTTTTTAACATATTTAAATAATTTTCTGAAAGTATTTTATTTGACTAAAAGAATTTTTAGAAAAAATTGACTTAAAATGTCTTATTTCTTCTACCCAAAGTGTAAGTTTGACTGTCAAACGAGCCCTTAGTCTGCGTTCAAATATGATCAGATTATAAGCGAAAATTATGAAAAAATGGGTTTGTAATTATTATAACCTTTATTTTGGAGACATTTTTAAATGTCGTTGAGTACAAAGACTTATTATGACATCTAGAAAAATACTAGAGAAAATCGCACCATCGATCTCTAATTTATTGTTTTAATAGTAACTTACAAGTTAATAATTAACATTCATTACTATTGCACAATGAGTTCTATCATAAAATTCTTCAAACCTTTGTTTAATTGTTGTGTGGCCCTTTCATAAATATTCTCCACTTCTAGTTGAAAAATATAATATGATTCCATAAAGTTAAACTTGCGACGATCATGCGACGATTTAACAAACATTTAAACATTTAACATCATTGAAAATTGATTTTGCAACTATAACTTTAGGTTGGGATCAACTTGTTCCTTTGTGAAGATACGAGACTGTCATGTTATCAAAACGGTTAAACAACTCAATTTTTTTTCTGAAAAATTATAGTATCGGGAAAGCTTGAAAAGTCGATGCGGATTTGCTTGGCTTAATAACAAGATAACATTTCCAAGTCAATTTTCTATTCCCAAAAGCACAGAAAATGGTTGAATTTTTGTCCTAACTTGGGCACACGACATTGATAAACGTGGTCTCCTATACTATCACACATGGCCACGTCCATTTTAGCATTGAGCATGGATGAAATTTGTATGCGACAAAAAACATTTTCCTTTGTTGAACATTTTTTTTAATGTCAGAACAAATTATCTGAAGACATTGTAGAGTTTGTCTATCCTAGCAAAATCATAACAATGTGTAAGTTCTACTTATTAAGATAGTTTTTATTGATAAAAATTCTACCCTTATCTATATCAATAGATAATTGCAGTTTTAATTGAAATTCTACCCTATTGCATAAAATCTTTGATAACTAAAACAAGAACCACCCATAACTAAGCCTCGCTTGAAGTGATTAATTAAAAATCGGTTAATTCCTTTCATTTTTGACCATGCATTACCTAAAAACTCGTTTTTCATTTTTCTAAATAGTTTTTTTTTTCATACTTTTTAACTATACATTCTTCAAAAATTATTTTTCAAATTGCTTTCATACAAGCACTAAAAGTGAACTCTTTTACGAGAACTTTTAAGTATGCAGAGACTACCTAAAATACCCATACTTCAACGCTTTTTAAAATTTTAAAATGCTATCTTGAGCGAAAGAGATTCAGTATGATAGTTTTTCACCTCCTATATTGTAAGGATGCTTCAAAGCTCCTAGAGTTATTTCTTCAAGAATATTATGTCGAATTGTCAAGTCCCGAATAGATTTGGATATGAAACGTTAATTACTTGTATAATTGGGTTCGATATGTTTTACTTTCGACACGTCTTATAGCTCTACATTAGTACTTCAGTTGTGATCATATTAGAACTAAGAAAAACTCGTGTGGAAGTATCGTCTATTAGGACAAACGTTGAAAAGACACTGTAGTTAGACATGTCTTGAACAAATTTATAAAGCTCATGTTTGAACTACATTATTTTTTCATTCTTCTAATTATTTTTAATCACACTTTTTTCAGTAAAATAATATTTTTCATCACATTAATAACTTTTCATTCTTTTTCAACTACATATTCTCTATCACATTAAAGAAAAAAATGCATTCTTAAGAAAAACGTGCACCAAACAAGCTTAAAGTTTCACTTTTTCGTAGACCAAAATTAAAATAATATGTTGTATTAGTAAGGGCCCGTTTGAATCACATTATTATAGAATGAGAATAAAAAATACAGTCGTTATTGAGCCCTACGCAAGAGATAGAAATTCAAAATTGATGGCTTGATTGATGGATCAATGTTATATTTTTCATTTTGATGGATGAAAAATGAGAAACATAGGTGTGTACACAATGTGAGTGGGGTGAGCGTGTGAGTGGGGTGGACGCCACGCCCACCCCACTCACATTGTGTACACACCTATATACCATGCTATGTATACATAGCAAAATTCATTGAGAAATACACATTTTCCAAGGGTGTTTGGTGGGATTAAAATTAGAATTTTAGTAGATTGTGATATAAGTTTTTTAAACGTGTGGTTAAAAAATTGTGAAATCCATAAAAAATATTATTAATATTGATTGTTTGATTTTAACTTGAATTAAAATTAAATTTTTATCTGAACAAAACTGCAGCTCAATCTTTTTATAAGAACAAACCATTAATTTTTTTTGCTATTTGATACGTCAAAATTCTATTTGATTTTTGACAGTTCCATTTTGTGTTTGAGATGCATGAATCAGATTTTGTAGTAATCTGTCACTGTTGGCCGCATAAAACTGTCGGCAGTTGACGTTACCGTCTCTCTCTCTCTCCACGTATTTAATATGTATAACTTTCGTCAGCCATTTCGTCACACGTGC
This sequence comes from Fraxinus greggii, assembly GCA_903798315.1. Lineage (NCBI taxonomy): Eukaryota > Viridiplantae > Streptophyta > Magnoliopsida > Lamiales > Oleaceae > Fraxinus > Fraxinus greggii. Next base: position 14,846 of record CAIGRK010246584.1, on the reverse strand, counting down.
GTGCTCATTACGTAGTCAACTCAATTAGGTGACTATGAGATTTTTCTTTGTTGAAATTATCCACCAAAGCTATCATTGATTTGTCTGCTTCGTTAATTGATCAGAGTTAATCAATTATCTAGGCGTTTTATTTATAAATTAAGCAACGAGTCTAAACAAGTCATCGATCGTTTGATCTCATTATAATTATAATTCATTTTTTTCTCTTTTTATCAATCACACATTTTTCAATAAAATAATATTACACGTAAATTTAAAATAATTTCTTCTTTTTAATTACACATTTTAAAAAAATATTATTCTAAAAATTATAATGATAAATAACAAGGGCCATACGAGAGCTAAATGTGTAGATAAAAAAAGGTCACCGAACAGACATGGACGAACTAGAACCAACGATGAATGGATTTAATTTTTAGCCACAACATTGTCTATAGTAAATATAATTCAATTTTTATTTTATTTTATTTGAAAACAATAAAAATCCAATTTTATTTTTCCTTTTCTCCTGTCTACCGTGGACATCCCAAATTTTTTACCAAGCACGAGCCGTGGAGCGTGGAGGCTGGGAACGAGCCTAGAGGCGGCTCCTTTTTGTCCCCACCTCATTTTTGTTTGTTTAATTTAACATTAACATCAGCATCCCGCTGTCTCGGGCCCCACCATGAGCGGCTGTCGCGTGCCGCATAGGCTACTACTCCACGTGGCAATAAAACACCTTTCCAGCTGTCACTTGACTGTTTAAATTTTTTGAAAATTCCAAAATTAACCAAATCATTGTTTCGTAGAGATCAACTAAAGTATCAATAATTAATTTCAATCTACGTTTTGTGAAATTTACAATTTTTAACCATATATTTCATCAAATTTTATCAAAATTTATAAAAATTTGATTTTAAACTCTACCAAACAAATTACAAGTATAAATAACAACATAATATTTGATATGTACAAGGGAAAAACAATAACTTTCTATTTCCACATTAGGCCACTGTTTGAGCCATATTGAAATTTTTATTTTTATTATTCTACTCGTTTTTAACCATACAATCTTCAGTAAAATAACGTTTTTCATCACATCAATAACTTTTCCTATTTTTTCAACCAAACATTCTCCATCAATCTACTATTCAAAAATACTTTTTCCAAAATAACGTGGCTCAAACACACCCTAAATAATAAAAATACATAAATTAAAAAACGCAAAAAATGAAACAAAATTGCATCCTCTTCACCCCACCCAAAACTAGAAATAATAAAAATCCTTTAGTGCCACCGGCCACCAACCATCATCATCCGCCCCAATCACAATCGTCACCCAACCACCGCGCCACCACCTACCCCCGTAATCGCCAACACCAATACACACTTGGGAGATGCAGCAAATGAGATAGTGAAAACTTGGGACCTAATTTTTGCCAATAAAATCGACTTGAGTGTTACCAGTCGATTAATGTACAACGGGCAGGATGTGGAGTCATGCCTTATGGTGGATACTGGAGGCAATTGAAAAGTATTTTTGTTCTCCAGCTTCTATGTAATAAAAAGGGTAGTCTTTTCATTCCTTCTTGGAAGAAGAAATGACCATTGTGATTAAAAAGGTGAAGGAGCCACCTCTGCATTTTTTCTGGAGCCTAGTATTTTTTGTTCTCGAAAAAATAAGCACATAATCTTCTTTGGTTTCGATTAATGAAATTTGAAGTTTCAATATTTTGTTACTTTGCTCATTTTTTTTTCTTTTTATCTTATTCTCGTAAATAAGTATCATGCCTTTTATCTAAAAAACATCGTCACCACTGAACATGAGTGAGATGTTCGTGTGACTAGCAAATGATGTGGTCTGCAGGGTAGCTTTAAGGAGGAAAATGGAAGGAAATTCCTATTTCCATTGAGGGAAATTACGGAGATGGTGGCCAAGGTTAGTGTTGGAAAATTGGGGTAGCATTAGGGATGGCGTTGGCGATTGGGGTGGATGGTGGTGGTCGGTGGCCAGTGGCAATGAACGATTGCGATTGGGTTGGGGGAAGAAGATGGCTTTATTAATTTAATTGTTTAATATGATATATAAAAAGTTACTATTTTACCCTTGATAAAATAATATTAAATATATGGTTTAACTTAGCTTTTTGGTCAACTAACAAAAATATGGATAACTTTCGTTAATTTGTACTCAATATACATGCACTTGAATGATTTAGGACTGTGGCTATAATAAATGGAAGGTTGGGAAAAAACTACAACATTTTATAAGGTTTGAAAGCCCATTTGCAATTATCTCATAAATAAATAACATCACAAACTTATTGAAGTCAACTTTTTTCATTGTCAAGTTGTCTATGTCAAAAACTTGGAAAGATCCCTTAATAATCAAGCATAAACAAGACATAATGTTCCACATTATAGATAAAATTATTGCTGAATACCAAATTTTTAGCTATCACATCTTTGTCACGAAATTGGGAAACCTATGAAATAACTAAACATAAAGAAAATGTTAAACAACACAATACCCCATATCTATTAGGCAAACCGTTGAAACAACACAGTGGTTGATTAGTTGTCAAAATGGAGGTTGTGGTGGTGTCAGTTGTGATGGGAAGAAATTTTGTGTTGGGTTGAGGTAGGGGTTGGGTTGGATTGGGTGGGGTGAAGCGGTTGGATTTATTTTTATTTTTTGATTTTTAAATTTAATTTGTTAACTTATTTAATGTAAGGAAAGTAAAAAGTACCATTTTGCTCATTTTAATTTGGTCAAAATTTAAAATTGATTAAATTTTGACCTTTTTGGCCAACTAACGGTTAAATATATCCATTTGGACCACGTGTGCATATTTTCGAAAGGTTTGTGACCGTAGGTGATACAAAGTGAAGATTAGAGTAAAGTCTGCAAAAAAGTGAAAGATTAGGGATTGCTGCTGCAATTTTCCTAAAATGAATGGTGATTCAAGTGTATTACTTGTACAAGAATGCTAGGGTTTGTATAAAAAAAAAAATTACATTTTTGAATTGTGTATTAATGAAAAATGCGTGGTCTAAGAAATTTTTTGAATTTCTATATAATATTATTTTATTGAATTATGTGGTAAAAATAAAGTGAAAACACTATTGAAGAAAGCCCTATTTATTTATTTCCAAAAATGAGCTCAAACAAAGGGCTGAATAGGAAAAACCTCTCCCGCATCTGTGTCAACAACATTCGGTCTCTCTCTATAAATACAACACAGCATAAACTGAAAACCCAGTTATAATAGTAGTCTGCATCACTTTGCGTCGGCGTTTCTGATTTGGATTCCCCCAAATCTAGTTTTATAATTTCGGTTTCTTTTTTATTTATTCCGATTTTTTCATTTTTAACCCAAATCTTGAGCCGTGCATAGTAAGAGATTGACTCATAAATCTTCATGTTGTGTTGGGTTTTGATAAACTAAAACAATCGGTTCTTGTCGGGCTTGATTTCTGGAGAATCGGTTGTTATATAAAGTTGCACGGTGCGAAATTTGACAGATCCAGTGAAAGATATCTGGGTTGTTCTTAATTGATTATATCGTACATAAATCGGTGAATAATAATTGAAAATTAAGTGAAAAAACTGTGACTGTAAAGAATGTCGGTGGCGTCAGGATCTGGGATTCAAGTGAGGAGCAACGCCGGAAGTGGGTTGGTGGTGAAGCAATGCGGGAGTCACCAGCTGAATGCGGTGGCGGCGTTGAGTAGGGTAGTGAACAGAAGAGCTAAGGTTTCGACGGGGTTGGTGAAGAGAAACGTCGGTGGTTTAGAGAACAGGTTCATATCCGGAACGGTGGTTCGGCGAGGCGCTTCGGGTTTGGGCTCAGAAAGGTTGCATATTTGGCGCAAGGAAGGGCCTGGCCGGCCGCCGAAGCTGGTGGTGAAGAATGCTTTGTCTCAGGTGCCGGAGAAGCCGCTCGGGCTGTACGATCCTTCGTTTGATAAGGACTCATGTGGGGTTGGGTTCGTGGCTGAACTCTCCGGTGAAAGCAGCCGTAAAACGGTACTCCTTTTTTTTTTTATTTATTTTTTATCTATATCCATATTCACAAGCAGATATCACAGTGTGTTCAATGTGGAATTCATTATTAATTTGTAAATGATATATAGGTTACTGATGCAATAGAGATGTTGGTACGAATGTCACATAGAGGTGCATGTGGTTGCGAGACAAATACTGGGGATGGAGCTGGAATTCTTGTGGCTCTTCCTCACGATTTCTACAAGGAGGTTCGATTCGATCAGTATTGCGTTCTTTTGGCTTAATTTTCTCTATAATCGTATAATTTTTCATTTATATTACTGGTTGATTCTTCTTTTTCCTTGTCACTTAATGTTGGGGGAATTGGAATTTTGTGAGATAATTTTTTCTCCGTTTTTCTTAATGTTGTTTGGAATTTACAGTAGATTTTGCTTGGTTTTTGAACGGGTTCATGTAATATTGAAGGAAATGTTGACTTCTATACCTTTAGTCACCTTTAGTCATAGACTAGAAAAAGGTTTTAAAAAAGAAGTAAAAGTTAAGGATTTTCGGTGGGCTTGTATTGATTGGAGTTGATTGTTAAAATTTTAATCACAATTGTTTTTTGTTCATGCTGTATCAGGCTGCTAAGGAAGCAGGATTTGAGCTTCCCCCACCTGGTGAATATGCAGTGGGCATGTTTTTCTTGCCCACTTCCGAAAGTCGGAGGGAACAGAGCAAAATTGTATTCACAAAGGTAGTACCAAGATCAAAACTTGTTATGGTTGAATAGGATTTTTTTTATTATTATTATTTTTTTTTCAAAATTATGATTGCTGACATTTTTTGGTGTAAAATACTTTGCAGGTCGCAGAATCCCTTGGGCATACTGTCCTTGGCTGGCGGCCTGTCCCCACGGATAACACAGGGTTGGGCAAGTCTGCTTTGCAGACAGAGCCAATAATTGAGCAAGTGTTTCTTACACGTACTCCCAGGTCAAAGGCTGATTTTGAGCAACAGGTGGATGCCAAGAGCTGATAATGTTTGCTAATTAATCCAGTTAAAATAGACAAACTGTTAGATCTTACACATTCAAAGTTTGTAATTTGCTTTTTTTTCCTTTTCCTGCTTCCTTGCAGATGTACATATTAAGGAGGGTTTCAATGGTAGCTATCCGAGCTGCATTAAACCTGCAACATGGTGGTGTGAGAGATTTCTATATGTGTTCTCTTTCCTCGAGGTTTATTTCTTGGAGAAATTTGTCCCTTTCGAATGTGAGAAATATATTTATTTGCTGCAAAATTTGAATTTAAATTTTTGCTATCATTGTCTCTTTTATGCAGGACTATTGTCTACAAAGGTCAGTTGAAGCCCAATCAGTTGAAGGAATACTACTACGCTGATCTTGGAAATGAAAGGTTCACGAGCTACATGGCCCTGGTAAATATATTTTCTCCATTCCCTGTTTTATTTCTCTGCTGACTCCACATTTAACAACGGACAGCATGGGGTCAACCGGTTAACTGAAGCAATGCAAGGTTGAGGAATGACTTCTGAGGCATTGAAGTATGAATGATCTCTTAAGTTCTTCCGCACCCTTGATCTTTTGACTTTGCATGCCGGATTGGATTCTTTGGGTGAGTTGGTAAGGAACCTCATTACGAAGTAAATATTGCATGCAGAAACTACGTGCCTTGCTCTATGATCTTTATGTAAGGATCAAAAACCCGTCTTAATGGTGGAAATGAAATTGTGTTCGGTCAAGGTAGTCTAAGGTTCTCAATATGGTTTTACTGGGACTGCCGCATTACTTATAGAAGTGCCCTGAACACAACTGTCATTGTGTACAGATTCCAAATCTTCTTTACATGGGTGGAATTGGGACTGAGTTCTCTCTCACTCGGAATTTTCTTTCAGATACACTCTAGGTTTTCAACAAACACATTTCCCAGCTGGGATCGTGCTCAGCCCATGCGTGTCCTGGGACACAATGGAGAAATAAACACACTACGGGGGAATGTAAACTGGTAAATGTCTTGACGTGGTTATGTCTCTCTATTCTTGTTACTGGTACATTTGTTTTCCTAATAGATTGTGCAGAAAGTTAAATTGGATGGTCCAATTGGTCGTTATTATTGGTAAAAAATAGATAGTCAATACCATTGTTTTTGTTGCTTCAATATTTTCAGTTGGAACCTTAATGAGTCAAAATTGATTTCTGTGTTGGACTAATTGATTTCTTAGTCTGTGGTTACTTAAATTTGAATTTTCATGCTAGTAAAAAGTTGTCTTGGTTACTGTTTTATTGGATTCAGCTACTGATATGCTACTAGAGTTTATATACCCAGTACAAGGATGTCAATCTAGTGTCAGTTGTGTTATGATTTTTAATGCTAATGTGGATAGAACTGATTGATCCACCTTTTGTTATTATTCAAACTAGGATGAAGGCTCGTGAAGGACTTTTAAAGTGCAAGGAGCTAGGCTTGTCAAAGACAGAGATGAAGAAGCTTCTACCAATTGTAGATGCCAGCTCATCAGATTCAGGTTACCCATCCCCGTTTTCTTAATATGATTGCATATATATGGATTTGACATGCTTGCCTGCATGATTTGTATCTAATGGCATCAATCCATACTAGTAAACAAGAAGTGTCATATTTTTGCAAATATCTGATTTCTTTCATACATCAGGAGCATTTGATGGGGTACTTGAGCTTTTGGTTAGAGCTGGCAGAAGTCTTCCCGAGGCTATAATGATGATGATTCCCGAAGCTTGGCAAAATGATAAGAACATGGACCCTCATCGAAAGGCCTTATACGAGTACTTCTCAGCCCTTATGGAACCATGGGATGGCCCTGCTCTTGTATCATGTACATTTTTTAACCATATTTATTTTAAACTTACATCATATGATTGCTTAATGTTTGATGCTTAATATAATATTTTGCAGTTACTGATGGACGCTATCTTGGAGCAACCTTGGATCGAAATGGATTGCGACCAGGTCGATTTTATATAACACATAGTGGCCGAGTTATCATGGCAAGTGAAGTTGGAGTAGTTGATGTTCCACCCGAAGATGTCAGCAAGAAAGGAAGACTTAATCCTGGCATGATGCTCCTTGTAGACTTTGAGAAGCATGTTGTCGTAGATGATGAGGCCTTGAAGCAGCAACATTCACTTGCAAGACCTTATGGGAAATGGCTAGAAAGGCAAAAGCTAGAATTGAAAGACATAGTTGAATCTGTTCAGGAATCTGTCAGGGTTCCTCCACCCATACAAGGAGTTTTACCAGTAAGTTTATCATCTTATCCTTCACCACCGATTCTTTTCTCCCTATCCCTATGCTGATAATTAAGTTCTGGCAATTTTAGGCATCTTTTGATGATGAAAACATGGAAAACATGGGTATCCATGGTTTATTGGCACCTTTAAAGGCTTTCGGGTATGAAGTTCTGAACCTTGTCAACTCTTAAAATTGTTACGGCTGTTACACTTCTGCTTGGAAATAAATGTACTTCTTGGCCTCCCTATGCAGTTACACCACTGAAGCCTTGGAGATGCTGTTATTACCCATGGCGAAGGATGGCATTGAGGCCCTTGGTTCAATGGGAAACGATGCTCCATTGGCTGTGATGTCTAACAGGGAGAAGCTCACATTCGAGTATTTCAAACAGATGTTCGCTCAAGTCACAAATCCTCCTATCGATCCAATCCGTGAAAAGATTGTTACTTCTATGGAATGCATGGTTGGTCCAGAAGGTGATCTCACAGAGACCACAGAAGAGCAGTGTCACCGCCTGTCACTCAAAGGGCCTCTTTTATCCATTGAAGAGATGGAAGCAATTAAGAAGATGAACTACAGAGGCTGGCGAAGCAAAGTTCTCGATATCACTTTCTCAAAGGATCGTGGCAGGAATGGTCTGGAGGAGACCTTGGATAGGATATGTTCTGAAGCACACAATGCTATTAAGGAGGGTTATTCAGCACTCGTGCTCTCTGACAGAGGTACCCCTTCCCATAAATTTGAAGTGTTCTATAAAAAATGCTTAGTTTTTTGTTGCTGTTCACACACATATATACGCAGTTAATGTATATGCTCTTCTGGTATTTGTAGCCTTCTCATCTAAGCGTGTTGCTGTGAGCTCCCTGTTGGCTGTTGGTGCTGTACATCATCATTTAGTTAATAGGCTTGAGCGAACTCGGGTTGCATTGATTGTTGAATCTGCTGAGTCCCGTGAAGTTCACCATTTTTGTACACTCGTGGGATTTGGTGCAGATGCTATCTGCCCTTATTTGGCTATAGAAGCCATTTGGAGACTGCAACTCGATGGAAAAATTCCTCCTAAAGCCAATGGTGAATTCCACTCAAAGGATGAGCTGGTCAAGAAATATTTCAAAGCAAGCAACTACGGTATGATGAAGGTCCTTGCGAAAATGGGGATCTCAACTTTGGCCTCGTACAAGGGTGCTCAGATTTTTGAGGCTGTAGGCCTCTCCTCAGAAGTAATGGAAAGATGCTTCAATGGAACTCCAAGCAGAGTTGAAGGTGCCACTTTTCAGGCGCTTGCACATGATGCACTCCAGTTGCATGGTCTTGCTTTTCCAACACGCACATTACCTCCTGGAAGTGCAGAGGCGGTAGCGCTTCCTAATCCCGGAGATTATCATTGGAGGAAAGGTGGTGAGATTCATCTTAACGATCCCCTTGCCATAGCAAAATTGCAAGATGCTGCTAGAACCAACAGTGTTGCTGCCTACAAAGAGTATTCTAAACGCATTGAAGAATTGAATAAGTCCTGCAATTTAAGGGGACTTCTTAAATTTAAAGAGACTGGAGCGAAGGTTCCTCTGGAAGAAGTTCAACCAGCCAGTGAGATTGTAAAACGTTTTTGTACTGGAGCCATGAGCTACGGATCTATATCACTGGAAGCGCACACAACTTTAGCAATTGCCATGAACAAGCTAGGGGGGAAGTCAAATACAGGTATGTTATTGACTACTGCTTTAAGGTTCCTTTCCCCCCTCCCCCCGGGGTGTGGTAGAGTGGAAGTATTAGTCGTGGAAAAAGAACAAATACAATAATTGGGTTGAAGTCCTTTTAGCATCTTCCTCAAGAATCATAGATTGCTCTGGGGTATAAACATGTTAATTACATAAATCCACTAGCTTTCCTTTATTGTGTTTGTGGAAGTGTGATTCTGATGCACGTCCGGCTTGTGCTTAATATTTTCTTGAAAAGTTTTAATAATTTTTGTTCTATGTCCAGAATTTTTTATTTTTATTATTTAATTTTCTTAGAGCATCTCTAAGAGATTCTTTAAATATAAGATCCTCTTTACTTTAAAGACTCAATCCTTAAAATTATGCTCTAAGAGATTTTTTAAATTAACATTTTAATTTAGAGTATTTCAATTTTCAGTAGAGGAAAATAATATAATAATTTGGTGGGAAGGTAGTAAAAATGAAAGACGGAAAAATAATAAATATTTTTTTGGGAGTTGTAAAATTAAATCTTAAATATAAAGAGCCTGTTGGAGTATTTAAAAATTTTTGCTCTCTAAATTTATGGATGCACTCTGAACTGAATAGTTGCTATTTAAAAATATAGTCTCTTGGAGATGCTCTAAGAAATTCAGTGAGTGTTTGGGTAAAGTTATTAGTAACTTTTTAGGAGGAATAGTATTAGAATCCTCAAAATGTGTGGTTAATAAATGGTTGGTAGTTATGAAGATGCGTTTGAAATTAATGTTTGACTTTTGACTAGATAGCGAAGGAACATTTTAGTAACTTTTAACATTTGATAGACAGAGGTTAATGTTCCTAACCAGCTTACTAATGTATCTTTTTATTTCTCTTTCGCAGGTGAGGGTGGTGAACAACCATCTCGTATGGAGCCTCTTCCTGATGGTTCAAGAAATCCAAAGAGGAGTGCAATTAAGCAGGTAGCGAGTGGAAGATTTGGAGTTTCAAGTTATTACCTTACGAATGCCGATGAATTACAGATAAAAATGGCTCAGGTATGCCTTTTTATGGGTCTCGTTTACTTTGAAGATTGATCATCCAGCCTATATTGATGTATGTTCTTGTTCGTGTTTTCATTTTAGCCTGTATTCCTGTCGAAACAACTATTCTTTTATTTATGAATCCATGTTCGTGTACCGAATCTGCTGTGTCTGGAAAACACCTTTTAGGTGTGTTTTTATCTAGAACTGAAACCTGTATTTGGCTCGGTGAGATGACTGTTAACCGGAGATTTTTTCCTGTTTGAAGGGTGACTATATTGTTAACTTAAGATTGTCTGTTGCAGGGAGCAAAGCCGGGGGAAGGTGGTGAACTTCCAGGTCACAAGGTCATTGGGGATATTGCTGTCACTAGGAACTCAACTGCTGGTGTGGGTCTAATTAGCCCTCCTCCCCATCATGATATCTATTCAATTGAAGATCTTGCTCAATTGATTCATGACCTCAAGGTAGATTTTTCTACTACATTTGTATAATCATTTTTGATCTGTCGAACTCCTTTATGGGTGCCTGTATATTGGAGCAAAGATGTATCCATCATTTTTTTGAAACATGATGTATGACTTCTTCATTATCTCTTCCTTCTTGATATATTTTTTGTTGCTTTTCTTGTGTAGAATTCCAATCCAGGGGCTCGCATAAGTGTGAAGTTGGTTTCTGAAGCTGGTGTTGGAGTTATTGCTAGTGGCGTTGTCAAGGGTCATGCTGATCATATTCTAATCTCTGGTCATGATGGAGGTACAGGGGCCTCAAGATGGACTGGTATCAAGAGTGCTGGGGTTCCGTGGGAACTTGGTCTCGCAGAGACCCATCAAACCCTAGTGGCTAATGACCTTCGGGGTCGAACTGTTCTTCAGACGGATGGTCAACTAAAAACCGGGAGAGATGTGGCCATAGCTGCACTTCTTGGTGCAGAGGAGTTTGGTTTTAGTACTGCTCCTCTTATTACGCTTGGCTGCATCATGATGCGGAAGTGCCACAAAAACACATGTCCAGTAGGGATTGCAACCCAGGATCCGGTTCTCAGAGAAAAGTTTGCTGGTGAGCCTGAACACGTCATAAATTTTTTCTTCATGCTGGCGGAAGAGCTGCGGGAAATAATGTCTCAACTTGGGTTTCGAACAATTAACGAAATGGTTGGCCGTTCAGACATGCTCGAATTGGATAAAGATTTGGTCAAGAACAATGAGAAGCTAAAGAATATTGATCTGTCCTTGTTGCTTCAACCAGCTGCTGATATTCGTCCAGAAGCTGCTCAGTATTGTGTGCAGAAACAGGATCATGGTTTGGACATGGCTTTGGATAACGAACTAATAGCTTTGTCCAAACCTGCTTTAGAGAGAACTCTCCCTGTGTACATTGAATCACCAATCTGCAATATAAATCGGGCCGTTGGAACCATGCTAAGCCATGAAGTCAGTAAGCACTACCACTTGTCGGGACTTCCTCATGATACAATTCATGTCAAACTCAGTGGAAGTGCGGGCCAAAGTCTTGGAGCTTTTCTGTGTCCTGGCATTACATTGGAACTTGAAGGTGACAGCAATGACTATGTTGGCAAAGGGTTATCTGGTGGAAAGATTATTGTTTATCCTCCGAAAGGAAGCAATTTTGACCCTAAGGAAAACCTAGTAATTGGAAATGTAGCTCTTTACGGGGCTACTAATGGGGAGGCATATTTTAATGGGATGGCCGCAGAAAGATTTTGTGTTCGCAATTCTGGGGCCAAAGCAGTTGTGGAAGGTGTGGGAGATCACGGATGCGAGTATATGACTGGTGGAATTGTTGTTGTGCTGGGAAAGACAGGTAGGAACTTTGCTGCTGGAATGAGTGGGGGCATTGCTTATGTTCTCGATGTGGATTCCAAGTTCCGATCGCGATGCAATCTTGAGTTGGTAGATCTTGATCCAGTAGAAGAAGATGACATCATGACACTCAGAATGATGATACAACAGCATCTGCGTCACACACACAGTCAATTAGCTAAAGAAATTCTTGCTGATTTTGAAACTCTTTTGACTAAATTTGTCAAGGTGTTCCCTCGAGATTATAAACGAATTCTTGCAAGCACACAAGAGAAAGAATCTGCAAAAGCAGCTGCCGAACGTGCTGCCAAAGAAGCTGAGGTGCAGGAAGAGGAAGAGTTGGAGAAAGATGCTTTTGAAGAGCTGAAGAAGCTAGCAGCTGCATCCTTGAACGAAAAAGACACTTTGGTAATTATCTTCTGCTGCTGGTCGTTATGCAGCTATATTGTTTGCACTTTTCATCTATATAGTGAGATTTTTTGGATGAAAGGGCATCATCCTTGGTGCAGTAGCTAATGATTGAAACCAAAGAATACTACAAAACAAACTAAGCCTTGTTCCCTATATGTTTGGAGTCCGCTACAGGAATCGTTCCCCCTCAATCTGATATGTTTATTGCTGGATATGTTTAGCGACCAAAAAAGGCCATCGTTGTTTTGGTCCACCCCTCCTAAACTTGTTCTACTGCGATACACCAAAGAATCTATCAACAAATTATATATGCTCATTAATATGAAGCACGCTATAGAAAATGTGTGGTTACTTTTGATGGTAGTTACAATGTACTGGATCAGTATGACGTCTTGTGTATAGATGGTAGTATGATAGTAGTTAATGTAACGTCTTATGTGTGGTCGGTACTGGAATTTTATTCTTTTTCAATTTTTTTAGTCTGTTTGGGTTCTTACATGAATTTTTGAAATTACATGAATTTTTGAAAACAGCAGCCAGAGGAGGATAAACAGACTGTGAGACCTACTAGGGTTCCAGATGCTGTGAAGCACCGAGGTTTCGTTGCCTATGAACGGGAGAGCATTTTGTACAGAGATCCTAATGTTCGGATGAATGACTGGAAAGAAGTCATGGAAGAATTAAAACCTGGCCCACTTCTGAAGACACGATCTGCTCGTTGTATGGACTGTGGCACTCCTTTTTGTCATCAGGTAAGAAAGACTATAGCAAGACCTCATCAGTAGGATTGGATACATCTATGTGAATCCTAACTTTTATTGATTGGGATACGTCTGTCATATAAAATTACAGGAGCATTCTGGATGCCCGCTTGGAAATAAAATTCCAGAATTCAATGAGTTGGTGTACCAAAATAGATGGCGTGAAGCGTTAGATAGGCTCTTGGAGACTAATAACTTTCCTGAGTTCACGGGCCGGGTATGCCCTGCACCTTGTGAAGGGGCTTGTGTCCTTGGTATTATCGAAAATCCTGTCTCTATCAAAAGTATGGAGTGTGCTATAATAGACAAAGCTTTTGAGGAGGGATGGATGGTGCCACGACCTCCCCTGAAGAGAACCGAGTATGTTTTCCATATATTGTTTTGTACTTCACTTGATTGTGTGGGGGCACATGTGACGTATATCTCTGATTAGCAGCAATGAGATCCTAATTATGTTCCCTATTATACAGGAAAACAGTTGCCATTATTGGAAGTGGGCCTGCTGGCTTAGCTGCTGCTGACCAGTTAAATAAAATGGGTCATACTGTGACTGTGTTTGAGCGTTCAGACAGAATTGGTGGTCTTATGATGTACGGGGTGCCTAACATGAAGGCTGATAAAGCCGATATCGTCCAGAGAAGGGTTAATCTCATGGAAAAGGAAGGTGTAAACTTTGTGGTAAATGCTAATGTCGGAAAGGATCCTGCATACTCGCTCGATCAGCTTCGTAAGGATTATGATGCTGTTATTTTGGCTGTAGGAGCCACAAATCCAAGGTGAGCAATGATGATTTTCAGGCAATTCTTATTGCATAACTTTACAAAGTCTATCAGTCATCTTACTAGATATTCTGGATAAATTTGGCAGGAACCTCCCTGTTCCTGGACGAGAACTGTCTGGAGTGCATTTTGCAATGGAGTTTCTTCATGCTAATACAAAAAGCTTGCTTGATAGCAATCTGAAGGATGGTAAGTATATCTCTGCCAAGGGCAAGAAGGTAGTGGTAATTGGTGGGGGTGACACCGGTACAGATTGTATTGGAACATCTATCAGACATGGTTGCAGCAGCATCGTAAATCTAGAGCTTCTCCCTGAGCCACCACGAACCCGAGCTCCTGGAAACCCTTGGCCTCAGGTTGGACCAGACTCTATTTATAACCATAGCCATTTGCTTTACGATAAACTGCGTGTTCTTATTCAAGGGAACAAAGTGCATGCTTGGCTAAGCTTAAAAAAGTTAATCAAGTAAATAATTAAGTTTTAGAACAAATAATATTGGGTTGGTCAAAGATGGAAATAAAAATGTACTTTGCCAGACATGCTCACATCTAACTTTTGTAGAGTTGTTTATTCCAATTTTTGTACGTCTTAGCTAAAAATGTAATGCTTTATTTGTGGTTGTCTTGTGTCATCACCTATGTGGTTCATGGTGTATTTATTTAATTTAAGTATACGATTAGACTTATTGTAATTGATGCCTTACTTTAAATTTAGATTCTGAATTTTGGAAGATAAATATATTTTTACTGACTTAAAGAAATTAAAATATAATTTTTTTCTGCACTTCCTTTCCTGCTAAACTTTCTTGACATCATTCATTAATTTTCCATCCGTTGAATGTTGGCAGTGGCCCCGCATATTCCGTGTAGATTATGGGCATCAAGAAGCTGCTGAAAAGTTTGGCAAGGATCCTAGGTCTTATGAGGTTATGACAAAGCGGTTTGTTGGTGACGAGAGTGGAGTGGTGAAAGGACTGGAGATTGTGCATGTTCATTGGGAGAAGGATGCAAGTGGGAAGTTTTCATTTAAAGAAGTTGAAGGCAGTGAGGAGATCATTGAAGCTGATCTAGTCTTACTAGCCATGGGATTCCTTGG
>CAIGRK010246552.1:0-13525 GCA_903798315.1 Fraxinus greggii | reverse complement strand
ACAATTTCCTTAGAGCCAGAGAATTTAGCTGGAGTAACTTTGCATGTATCTGCGCGGTGTATATCATTAACCTGCCAAATAAAGCGATCAAAACATATTTATTTAATGATATATTTAAAGCAGAATGCTATATGTTTTAAGCCAAAGGTTAACTAGTAAATCATGTTACATGTGCACAAACACAATCAGAAAAAGAACTTAAAATCATCAAGACATTAGACTGTTACATTAATAATTAACAAGCACATTCCAAAGTATCAGATTTCATATAAGAGGTGCCCTGATATGTCGGAACATATCAGCGGCCATTTTAAAGATGGAATGTCCTAAATTAGTTTGTCATGTAATTCCTGCAGCATGTAACATTGTATGCAGGTAGCAATATGTATTAGTGAGGTGTGCTTTGAGAGGCTAAGATACCTCCATGATAGGAAATTATAATGCTGAATTCACCAACTCCACTGTGAATCATTGCATCAAGATCAGAGGCAGAGCCAAAAAATGATATTAGGATGGGCTCAAATTTTTAAAAAAAAATTATGAATGAACTCACGCTACAAGAGATCGATTTTACGAGGTTAAGCTCGTAACATTCACGACAAAGAGTATGTGAAACTCAATGAAACATGATATGTTATTGTTCTCGAAATAATATTTGGTGTGGGGATCGGTCTTCTATTCCACCACATTCCATAATGAGTCAGGAATCCCATCCAAAAACCGAATAAGAGTTCTGAGAGTCCAAAGAAATTGGATGTAATTCACGTTCATGTTTGGCCCAGCTTCAAGAATATATTTATAATCAAATTAGTTTAGAATTAAATAAGTTTTAACACATTCTTTTTATTGATGAGATCAAATCTGGAGCAAGTTATTTATTTTGATCATAACATTTATTTCATGCTCAAAATAAGTAATTTTTCTTATAAGTATAAATAAGTAATATATTAAAACATGCGTGGAAACAAAAAATTAATTACTTTTAAGCTTAGCCAAATATGTAGTGTCTCTTACTATTAAAATAATTAATTTATTTTCAGCTCTATCAATACAAATTGTATATTATGAAATCTACTTATATAATCATAAGTAAATTTAGTTAAAAGTGCATTAAATAAAATAACTAATTTGGTAATAAGCTATTCATGTTGCATGAATGTCATAAAAATAATATTTAATAATTGTAGAGTCTTTTAAAAAATTTGGATAATTGAGCATTGGGCTTGGATTGGGACTCTAGCTAGAGCAGGACTGTCGCAAATATTTGGGCCAAAAAATTACATTTTACTCTTAATTTGATATATGGGCTGGGGAAGGCCTGGGCTACATACACCCTTGATCATCATGCTCGTATAAACATTACAAATACTAACAATGTTAATATTTACAGACATGTAAAACATGAAAATTGGATTAATATATCCAGGAGCATGGAATATTGGAAGAGAAACTACACAAGTTTAGTTACAAGATCTTGCTTAAGAATTAGAGAGGTGAGAAAATACATAAATTAATTATTTAATGGACCCAAAATGAGGTGAAAGAGCAACTGTTCAATTCCTAAAGAAAACATGAAATAAAAATGCAAAATGAATCAATGGAACTCGAGCCTAGAATCCTAGATCTAAAGCAAGACTTTGTTCATATACTTTGGTCACAACTCACAATTACTCACAAGTTTCAAGCACTTTTTTTTTTTTTTTAATTCAGACAAATAGAGATCTTTTAATCCAATAATGACAAATTAAATGCTAGAAAAAAGTAAGAGAATGAAAATATTAGAAGTCGGTAATTTTTAGGACATAAAGTGAACCTTGGAGTATTGAACAAAGCATCTGAAGTCCACAGACCAAACAGTGAACAGGAAAACGAGAATGTGTATAGCTACAAGGCTGCCCAGAACTATAAAGGCATCCCCAGCATCCAAGCTAGGGACTATAGCCGCCAGCCACACACCATAAATAATAGCAAAAGGCCACAAATCCAAACGCCATGCCCAGTGCCTCTTCTGCAAAAAATCGACACTGTCCACTACTTTCCCACCAATGTAAGACCTTGACATCTTACTTCTGTTGCTTAAACTCCAATTCTCAGAAATTTCCTGTATGGGGAGGAAAGAAGATTTAGACTCTGCTAGACCTGTGGGGAAATAAAATTGCTACGAAAGTTTTTCTCTTCAGTAT
Organism: Fraxinus greggii; assembly: GCA_903798315.1. Lineage (NCBI taxonomy): Eukaryota > Viridiplantae > Streptophyta > Magnoliopsida > Lamiales > Oleaceae > Fraxinus > Fraxinus greggii. The sequence goes on along the minus strand of CAIGRK010246552.1, from coordinate 11,342 downwards.
ATTGGTAGAAAAAGAAAAATATCACTCAGCATACATGAGACGGAACTCAAATTTGTGAACTTTTTATTCTTTTTCATTATCGATTTACTACCTATTATAAAATAGAACTGACTTATTTTCCTTTAAATTTAGTTATACTTCAGCATTTGGAATTCTAGCTTTGCAACATTTCCAAGCGCCTATACTCTGTTGGAACTTGCGAATATCAAAGGCAATCACATATTTTCTCTCTCTTTATTGAGTTCAGAATAAACAAAAGAATCGTAAAAATATAAAATCATGCATAATTGTATCTGTTACTCTACGTTCTCAGGGTCGGATCGTTTCTGGGAAGGAATGGGACCTCCACCTGGTCTACTCCATCTAAAAATAACTCTTAAACCACCCTGCACCCTCCTCTACAATCCTACCCTCTCTCTTGTATTCAAATAATCAAAATTGAGTGTAAACATTCTATATTCTTCTTTAAATATCTTATTTGATCGGAAAAATTACTTCCAAAAATTGTTACTTTGTCATGTCCCCAAAATCTACCTTTACCCAAACCATTAATCATAAAAAATGAGTTCAACTTAAAGAAATTCTATAAATTTTCTACGAGAATACAAATTCAATAAATACATATACTGCATACAAAATACAGATGTAACCTAAAATGAAAAATTAACTTTGGGTAAAAATTAAATCCCAAGGCTCAAATCAAGAATATTTATTCGACGAGGGGGTAACAGATAGGCAAAGATTTTACTTGGAAATGGGGATCTCGGGACAAATGGGCAAAGAGAGGAGAGGAATAGTCGGTATGGAGGTAAAGATCGAAGTTAGATGGTGAAAAGGGGAAGAATGAGTGAATTCTGCGTTACTTGTAAAGTTTAAGCCTTCAAGGAAAATTGAAGCAGATGTCGCAACCTATGCGTTTTGTGCGGATAAGTCCTCTATCTTTAAATATTGACAATAAAGTTCTGCTAATTTTCCTTTTATAGCAAAAAAGGGTGAATAATGTTATTCAGCACAACAAGTGTTTAACACCGATATAGGTGATAGCAATTGTACCATTAATTATAGGTTCAATTAAATACAAAAATTTATACATTAATTATAGGTTCAATTAAATACAAAAATTTGTACATCATTTATTAGAACGTATGATATGCTGACACATAGACTAGTGTTCAACACTATTAATGCTAGATAGCACTAATTGTCTAGATTGGCCTTAAGCAAACACGTGAAAAGCGCGTAGATCAATGTTTTTATAAGGATAAAATGAATAAACACGTATAATTTTACCATAAAAATATAAAAGAAAAGGAAAGAAAAGAAAACGAAAAATCAATATCTCCTTACTCATATGTTGTGTCAACTCCCAACACGATGGATTTCCTCCTTTCTTTCGCACGTCATGACTCTCGGGATCTATAATATTGACAGTAAAGTTTTTGTCAATGTTCATATTTATAGCAAAGTAAGTCCTCATATGTTGTTTTTGTCTAGATTTATATTGTCATACCACACCTCAGCATAATCTATATTCGCTCTAGCTCGCCGAAGCCCAAACATAGTTTGTCACTTTCGAAACAAACAAGAAGGTAGGTTCATTTGTGAAAATTGTAGTGCTTTGATTGCTGGAAAATTATAGAAGAGCGTGCAAAGTGCATGCAAAAAGATCGAGAAGTTACTTGTCTCGCGCTTGCCCTACAATTTCACGTCCAACATTTCAACAAGAAAAGGCAATCTAGCATCTTTATTTCTTTGTTTGGCAAACGGTATACTGTCACAATCCAAGTAGATTGTCCAAAAGTAATAATTCATGGGGAGGGAAATCAAGAGAACAAAAAATAATTATGATAATAAGAATGATATGGTGATTGAGAATAACGAAATTAAATATCAAATAATGATAGCTATGTAACAAACACTTCTACCTCAAAAGATGATCTTTCTTGTGTTTATTTGACATAATATAAGTATTTGATGAATCAGAGATCAGTTGAAAAATAATAATAATTCTTTATCATAATAAGCCCTTGTATGTATGTTCCTGAAATTAAAAAATCACTTCTTTGATTTTCGAACAAGAGGCCAAAAGTGTATTAAGTTCCTTTTTTATCATCATTTTTCTCAAAATTCATTTTTTTCGAAATTCATTTTCAACTACATATTTTTCAATAAAATAATTTTACATATAACCCAAAAAAATTTTCTTATTTTTTAATTACACGTTCTCCAAAAAATCACCATTTTAAAATACATTTCCTCCAAAAATGAATCTCAAACAAGGACTAAATATTTCACAATATTCCATCTCCGTTGGAACAACCCTCACCAACAGTGTAATTGAATTCGACATTTTCGTTNTTTTATCATCATTTTTCTCAAAATTCATTTTTTTCGAAATTCATTTTCAACTACATATTTTTCAATAAAATAATTTTACATATAACCCAAAAAAATTTTCTTATTTTTTAATTACACGTTCTCCAAAAAATCACCATTTTAAAATACATTTCCTCCAAAAATGAATCTCAAACAAGGACTAAATATTTCACAATATTCCATCTCCGTTGGAACAACCCTCACCAACAGTGTAATTGAATTCGACATTTTCGTTCAATTGATGAGACTGCCATTGTTGATGTAATTGCATTGAAATGTCTTCAATTACGTGGAGGGCAATTTCGTCAATTGAACTTCCAAATTACAGACATTAAAAGGAAAGGAAATTTAATGGGAAAAATAGTCGTTTGTCAATGTCAAGGTGGGTCAAAATATGGGGCAACGACGACGACAATGATGATTTGAGTGGTGTCGACGGTAGTGAGGTGGGTGAAGTGAAAGATAATTTTGTGACTAATTAATTAGATAATCGTGATAAGTTAATTTGATAATTTATAACTAATAAAGTAATTGATAGATCATATAAAAGTAGGGAATTGAATAACTTTTAAGATAAGATGTCTTTTCAGCTACCCAATCCCAATTTAATTCATTTAGAGCTTGTTCGGGATGTAATTGAATTCGACATTTTCGTTAAATTGATGAAACTGCCATTGTTGATGTAATTGCATTGAAATGTCTTCAATTACGTGGAGGGCAATTTCGTCAATTGAACTTCCAAATTACGGACATTAAAAGGAAAGGAAATTTAATGGGAAAAATAGTCATTTGTCAATGTCAAGGTGGGTCCAAATATGGGGCGACGACAATGATGATTTGAGTGGTGTCGACGGTAGTGAGGTGGGTGAAGTGAAAAATAATTTTGTAACCAATTAATTAGATAATTGTGATAAGTTAATTTGATAATTCATAACTGATAAAGTAATTGATAGATCATATAAAAGTAGGGAATTGAATAACTTTTAAGATAAGATGTCTTTTCAGCTACCCAATCCCAATTTAATTCATTTAGAGCTTGTTCGGGAGGAATTAATTTGATTTTAATTGAAAATATAGTCGTTATTGGGTCACACTCGTCTATATTAATTAGATAATCGTGATAAGTTAATTTGATTATTTATAACTTATAAAGTAATTGATAGATCATATAAAAGTAGGGAATTGAATAACTTTTAAGATAAGATGTCTTTTCAGCTACCCAATCCCAATTTAATTCATTTAGAGCTTGTTCGGGAAGAATTAATTCGATTTTAATTAAAAATATAGTCGTTATTGGATCACACTCGTCTAATAGAAGTCAATAATAACGGCTAGTTTTTCAATTTTAATCTCTACCTAACACGCTCTTAAAAAAGTTGTAGTACATATTAATTATCATATTGTTTGTAAACATGTGTGGAGAGATATCACTAAAAGACCTACATAATGTATGTACATACACTAAAGTACGACATGGAAGAATGATGTACAGTTAATGTTATTTCGTCATTATAGTTGAAGATGCATCATTCTTGCATGTTTAACCATTTTCAAGTATATTTTACAGATTGATTGGTTACTCATTAAGTACGGTGAATTGTGAATTGTGATGAATGAATAATGAAATTAATGATGAATTTTCGAGGAGTTGTTGGGAAATTCCATGAATTTGAATGGGAATGGATTGTATGCAAATTGTGGGTTCGGGTTGGTTTTCACTCCCATGCCTTTGGGTTTTAGTGGAGTGACAGATGATGAGCCCTTTCTTCTCTTATTTTAGCTTTTAGTATCTTTTATAGATTGATTGGTTACTCATTAAGTATGGTGAATTGTAAATTGTGATGAATGAATAAAGAAATTAATGATGAATTTTCAAGGAGTTGTTGGGAAATTCCATGAAATTGAATGGATCGTGGGTTCGGGTTGGTTTTCACTCCCATGGCTTTGGGTTTTGGTGGAGTGACAGATGAGGAAAATTTCATTCATGAGAAATGGAAGAAGCAGCAGATGTCGGAATTGAGTAATGAGGGTGATCTTAAAAAAATCTTGTGGTACATTTTTATATTTTTTGGTGCTATGCCGGGGTAGAAGGATTTCGTATCGTTTATTTATGTTTTTCTTTCTTTTTATGATATAAATAACTTACATATTAACTTTTGAAGAGTGTTTGAGGCATGTCGCTCTAAAGTGCTACAAATCTTTTTTTTTTTTTAATTATTGCGGTATCCTCTCTTTAATATTGAGGCAGGAAAAGTGCTTGTGGCAAGCCTCTCTAAAGTGCTACAAATCTAAAGTGTTCTGAATTTTAAATTTTGAACGCCATAGTCTTCTGCATAAATTTAATAGTATGCTTCTTCAAATTAACTTATGTTATTCTGAAATCTTTTGTATTATATTTTAATTGTTTTTTCTTTCTACTTTACATTGTGTTCAGTTATTTGTCTTATGGATGGTAGCGGCAATAGTGCTGGAAGTCATGATCTGGAAAACAAGAGTTGCCAAGAGATCTATGCTAGATCAAAAGAATCTCGAAATTCACGATGGCGAGAATTATACGCTGAAGCACGAAAATTGCGAAATGTGTGCCGACAAGAATTGCATGTTGAAACAAGAGCACTCAGAATTCAACATTATCGAGATCTAAGAATACGGAGAGCAGTAGATGATGGTATTTCTAGAGAGATTACTTACAGTGCTCCTTCAAAAAAATTATTTGATGGATTACATGAACATACAACTTGTAAGTTCGTTTCTTAATAAAATGGTGTTTTCCTTTATGTTGTCAGTTGTAGCAGTAATTTTGAATCGTACGTGTTTATTGTTTATATCATTAATGGATACACACAACTTTTATTTAATTGAACTTTATTTTCTTCTTGTAGCATGTGCAGCTTCTGGGTTAGATTTAATTACGTATGACGCATGTACAAATTTGATCGGTAGCGCTATTCAAATAGGTTTGTGGGTTTTTACCCTGCTTACTCTATGCAATTTATTTTAATTCTCTCTTCTTGAGGTTATATTTTTGGATTTTATAGGCGATGTGATGTATCTTCGTGAAACTGATGCATCTACTAAGAGTGCTCATGATATTAAAAAAAATAGGTAAACAATACTAAGTTTACTTTTTATTATTATTACCTTTCATCGAAGTTTATACATTTTTTATTTCTTTTACTAGGTTTTACTGCTTCACCAGAAATATAGGCATTAAATAATAGTTCAAGTATAAAAACAAATATTTTAGAATGAAAAAAACGAGTTTCTATCAAACTCTCCAACTTCTATGCTTGAAGATGAGGTATAGCAGTTCTTTTCTATCAACTTTTGACATTTCTTTTTTTTATTTTTTTTTCACTTTTTGCTTTCAGGAATTATTCGGTTAATGTTGTTTTGGGGGAGTGTAGGGTCGCATAGGTGTTATTGTAAAACAGAAGAATTAATATATCTCCCACAAGAAATGCCGTTTGCTGAATAATTAGAATTACTCATGTCTTACTTTCTATCAAGTGACTTCTATGTATATGGTAGTCTTCCCAATGAATCTCAATGTCATCTCCCCTTTATTTTATTCAATTAGTATCATAAAACGTTCTTTCCCAGTTAGTTGTGAATTTTGTTAAAGAAAATGTCTGGTTGCATATTTTAATGTGTTCTCCTCGTCCTTAATAAGATCAACATCAGAACCCTCCTTCAAATATGCTACATATAATTCCGATTGTTACTGCATTTTCAAAATTTATGTGGACATGAAAAACTCTTTCCTTCTACTCTTTACATTGTTAATCATCTAAAATTCTATATGAGAATATATTATTTACAATGGAAGTCTTGTAAATTTTGAGCTAAAGGTGGTTGAGTTCTGCTATTAAATATAACTGGATAAAACCATGATACCATTTGCTACCTTTGTTTTCGTATATCCTCATCAGTTTTGTTTGTGCAACGGTGCTTATACTGGCATGGACGAAAACTACATTCCTCACTTCTTTAATCCCATCTCAGAGTAGTATTTTTCTGTTGAATCCAGGTTTGCCTTTACTTAAGATATTTATCTAGCTGGTTACCTCCTCTTACTTGTGTACTTGATTTTTTTGATAGCATTGTTCTATTTTCTGTTGTGTTGTTTACTGCTATTATTATGTCTACTAAAAGCATGGCTAGAGACATCTTCAATCAGTTTATCTATCTGCCCTCACTTTTTCATAACTTTATGAGGTTTGGTGATTGTAACTTGAATGAGCTCCTTTAATATTATTAATAATGACGACCACGATGAAGGCTACAACAATGATGATGAATGGCATCCTTTTGCAGGGGAGAGAGGGAAAAATCTGAAGCTGAAAAAGCAGAACATATTGAACGAATTCATGATATTAAGGAACGTATTCAGGACAGAGAGCAACAATTCATGGAGTTGCAGGAACTCACTCGCCAATTTTTCCTGAAGCACATAAATGTTCATTGTATAATTTCCTATTCTTTGATAAAAATTTTAAACACCTTATTTAAATTGACTGAAGTGCAATATCCATGACATTGAACAACTCATTTAATTTTACCTAGCCTTCTTAAACCGCTTGCAATCTGCCTTGGAGCAGTCTATGCTTAGTCAATGCTTTCTTGAAATCATTGGTCATGTCCTCATGAAATTTGTGCTTACTGACTCCGCAATTGGGTTTTTCTTTGCATTCAGAATATGATTGCTTAAGAGACCATTTTTTCGAAAGATGAGCAGTTAAGAGAAGCGCAATCTTAGATGACTCGTGCTCAGGAAATGGATGCTTTTCAGTCAACTGCTAATCGTACTTTACAAGCTGAATTACAAGAACGGACAGGAAAATGTAATCAACTGTGGTTTGGTTGTCAAATATAGGTGATTATGATATAGCTATGACTTCAGTTGTCAAATATGAAATTAATTGTTTGTTTAGTTTTAATTATCAACTGATTCGATTTTTATATTTGTTAGTTTGGTGAGATGGAAAGGCTTCATCTACATATACAAAAACTCCATACTGAATTGGCTGATGTAAGAGAAAAGAGTGGAAAGTGTCTCACAAACAGGTTCGAAGGATGCTTCTCATGTTGGACGGAGCAATGATAGCCAAGTGAACGGAAATTTTACGCCACTGGAGAACTCTGGATCATATTTGATTAATTTATGATATCCCTTTTACGTAAAATATCTAGGTTCGAATACTTGTGCTTGTCAAATATTTTGTTTCCTGACTGCATCTCTAGATTATCATCGGATTATTCATTTTTCTCAGTGCTTAATGACAATGTGCCAACAGATTTTGAATTGATCTTCAATATGACAGATTTGATTAAATTTAGAAATGCGTATTTTATGTCAAATGGACTTCGTCTACTGAAAAACAGATATTTCATTGTCCCCCACTCAAGATTATTGAGATTATAATTGAATAATCATATAGAACTTCTTACCATTTTTCCTTCTGGGAAATATGTAGAGGATGCAATGATGGCCGCCTATAGCACAACACTCTGATGTGTACAAGATGCATAAAATTGACTTGCGAGGCTCTTCCATTGATTCTAAAAATTACTTTTTTTTTTCTAGATTGAGCATGTTCAAGGGGTCCAATTTGCTCAATCCCTACTTGAGATGCCAACCTATGTTCCTTCTGGACAAGTGCAATCACTTATAATGCATCAACATGTTTTACAGCTTAAAATTAGCGCTAAGTATGAGAAAGGTGCTAGGTTGTATCGAATGGAAACATCATTGTTGTTGGATAATTCGGGAAAAAATAACTCATTCATGCTTTATCGTATGAAGGAAACCATCGACCAACATCAATTCCAAAATAAAATCATTTCTATCTTGTCGACAATAATCAACTAACGTGCAATGCACGTTCTCTTCACTAGTTTTTAAATATAAGCATGAGCACCAAGACATGGGACTTTCGGTATCAATGTTGGACCATTTTTATTCCTAGGTGTGAATGCCTAAATAACTCTACATGTGGCAAATGATACACCAATTTTGAAAGCGGGCAAGATCAAAATATGGGATTGAGTCCAATGGCATAGCCAGAATTTTTGCCTTCTGAGGTGAAAATTTTATGTAGCACACTTCAGTGTAGCCTGATTTTTTTTCCGCCTATAGAAAGACTTTAGTGTTGTCCATCTAAACTAGAAATTCACTTGCTTTTTTATCTTTATTAAGTTTAGTCCCCTTTTGTCTTCCTCCAAAATCAACTTATGAGACTTGACTTATAGTTGAAATAATTAGGAGAAAATGATGAAAAAGAAGGAAGAGAAAAGAGATATAAGAGTATTAAAGAGAGAATAACAATAACTCGTGTAAAGATAGAGATATCATGACTCTCCGATTTGTAGACTGAGGGAGAAAACGAAAATATCGAAGAAATAGAGAAATATTACGATGAAATTGTTATGTGCTAAAATTATTATTGTCCACTAAAACTCTACGTCGCCAAAAAAGGGTCTTGTTGACCCCAAAAAATATACTTACAACGTGATCAACAGATCTCAAAGCCTCTTACGTCCATGCAAGCCTACTTCCTGCACACTTGGACAAACCGTTAGTCACGTGTCGCTTCCTTCGGTAGGAGTGGAGTTGGCCGTATGTACTCCGATGGTCAAGTCAGTTAGAAAATTAAGTAAAAATGTAAGGGAGTTTTAAAGGTGAGCCTCCAATATAAAAAAAGGGGTCAGCTTTGTGGAGTAATGAATAAAATAGTGGCAAAGTTATTGTTTGAGAATATAAACTTGTATTATCTTGAAATGGCACCAATTGTGAGCTTTTATAGTAGAAAATTATGAGTAAGAGTCGTTGGATAAAAAGACAAGTGATCTCATCCGTGCAGCTGATGCCTCTTATCAAAGACGTCAATCATAAGCGTTAAATGCTAATATCACTTTATCGTCCATAATGCCTAACTCGCGGCTTTGGACTTGACTTGATGGGTTGGCAATGGCGATGGCGACAGTGGGTTGTCACATCAAACATACCAAAGATTGCCTGAGAGATTTTGTGCTGAACTCTTTTCATGGCCTCGTCTCCACTCGTAGTCTCCCTCTAGGGTCAGTATAATCTAGTGGGGTCGGTAAACATATAGGTTCGGCCACCCTAAGGGGTTCGGTCAGAGCAGCTTCGTGATATTTAGATGCGGTACGAGCCCGCGCTTGCCTGTCATGTAGGATATTTGGGGCCTAGTAAAGTGAGGTGTAACAATAGTCACTGAAATCCATGTATGATTATTCATATAATACGTGGACTCTTAAGTTGAAGGTTTATCGTTTTTGCTAAGAAAAAAATATTGTAGCTCAATAGTCCATGAAGTCCAAGTATCATTATTCATATAATGCATGGATTTTGAAGTTAAAGGTGTAATGTTGTGAGACTTGTGGGAGTAAATGAAACCGTAAGGCTGAATGAAACGAAGGCGAGGCCCTTGCTAAAGAGGGAGAGTCTATTGACACGATTGAAGCTTGAAATAAGGCTAATTGAAGTGAGGGCCAACCCCTTGCTAAATAGGGCAAGTCTTTTAACGCGATTGAAGCCTGAAATAAAGCTAATTGAAGTGAAGGCGAGGCCCTTGATAAAAAGGGTGAGCCCCTTGACTCAAGTGAATCTTGAAATAAGGCTAATTGAAGCGAAGGCGAGACCCTTGATAAAGAGGCCGAACCTATTTGATGCGATTGAATCATGAAATAAGACTAATTGAAGTGAATGCGAGGCCCCTTGATAAAGATGGCGAGCCCGTTGATGCGATTGAAGCCCAAATAAGGCTAATTGAAGAGAATGCGAGGTCCTTGATAAATAAGGCGAGCCTGTTGATGCGATTGGAGCCTAAAATAAGGCTAATTGAAGCGAAGACAAGGCCCTTGATAAAGAGGGCAAGCATGTTGACGCGATTGAATCTGGATGGAACGCATGCTTTAATGATTTGAAAGCAACGCCTGTTTCCAAGGCTCAACAACTGAGCAATTTGGGGATTTTCAATATGTGCATTACGTGCATATTTACTGAGCAATGATGATGGTTTGTTACAGCTGGCTGGAGTTACGCCACCCTTGAGCGTGTTCTTAGCACGTGATCATCTGAGCGGTTGATTCAAATTTTAAAAGGCGCCTTTTAGTTTTAACGTGTTAGATGGGAACATGGGTGTAAGTTTGGGATTTCATTGAGGTTAATCGAACGATGGTGCTCTATTTTATCTACCTATAAAAGGAAAGATCTAACCATTTCATATCTTTTTACTTTGCGAAAATTCCCAAACGCTTGAAAAATTCCCTGAGATCTCCAGCCATCTTTGCTGCTTTTTGGATGACTTCTTGTATTCTGACCTTCTGTTTTTGTTCGTGACTCATGTAAGTAACAGAATCTCATCTCCTTTCGTGTTATTTGTTTAAGATAACCATCCAATGACTTCATCTTCAAGAAAAAATATATAAGGGGGTTTTTTTACGGAAATGATATAGCACTTATTTGTGCTGTGGCTGGTTTGTGTCTATTAATCCTAACTGAGAGGATAAGGGAAGCAATGGGGGCTTCACATAGTGTGTAGATGATTCAAAAGGGCCCCATAGATTACAGTATAAGGTGGAGGCTTCATTGTAGCTGATGTGTGTGGAGAAGAGTGTACGACAACCTTTAGGAGCGGTATGGGATCCTAGAAACCTTTGAAATGTTCGTTCCCACATTTGATGAGTGAGCTTGTTGTCCTAGCGAGTGGTGTGTTGCTGTGAGCGAGGTGATTCTGAGTGGTGGGATGAAACTGCCCCTGCTCTTATTCTTCAGATATATACTTAGACAATATAACTTAGCTCCTACCCAGTTAGTGCCAAATGCATGGAGCCAATTGGCGGGGCCTTTCTTCTTTGGAATCAGGTAATTCTTGGCGAGGATATTTGGTGCGGAAGCGTTTATAAAATTCTTATAATAAGAATTATATAATAAATAAGAA
>CAIGRK010246536.1:0-16582 GCA_903798315.1 Fraxinus greggii | reverse complement strand
TTTTTTTTTTTTTTTAATTTTAGCTTTGTTGTCTCCTTGTAATCAAATTTGTTCTGTTCTTTTCTTTTACCTTCAAAGGTGATTACAGTAGCATTATCTTGCATTCGAACAATTGATGTGGAGCACATGCCGTACCTACTGAGATTCTTGCTGCTTTCTGTGGATCCATCAAATTCTAGGCGAATAATCTCACAGATAAGGGAACAGCTAAAATTTGTTGGAGCATGTCAGGGGCGAACAACTCAACACGCTAAACTCAAAGGAAAATCTGTTGTAAATAATACAGAAGCTTCAATTCTCGATGCTCTGAGATCTAGTCTTCGATTTAAAAATGTGGGTTTGACATTTCGTGTGTATATTAGTCTTTTTACTCACCTCATTTGTATATTTTCTTTGAAATGCATTCCTTAAAAATAATACTATTTATAGATACTGTGCCAGGAAATAATTAAAGAACTGACGGGCCTTGAGGAAGCTCAGGATCATAAGGTGATTGATATATGGTTGCTTACACTTGTATACATGAACAACAAATCTTTGCAAAAGAATGTTGAAAAGTTATTGAAGAAGAAAATAGTTGAAGGTTGTATAAAAGAAGATATGTTTGAGCAATACATCAACGGTATTAAGGATTTGTCGAAGGTATGGTGGTTACCGGATTTTACTTTGGTTACCGGATTTTACTTTACATTATCAAGAATATTATACATCACGAGGCTTATTCTGAGTTTAATTTTACTATGAATAGGATTATCTTCCAACGTTCCTATCAATATCTGCATACCTATTGGCTTGTAAAGAGCAAAGAGCACAGGAATTCGGCATCCACATGTATATGTGTCTATTTGAAGGGTTTGTTGATGCTTACTCAAGACAGGAAGTAAGCTGTTTTGTCAACTAGTTCATTGGCTATTCATTGTTAATTTCTCAGGAAGTAAAGGGAGTTCGCATCATGCTCAGAGTCCTAAACAACGCAATTTTCTGAAGGTTTTAGGAGCATTAATAGCTCATCTCGGCTCTGGAATCAATCGTGAAGTGAGCGCTGCTTTGGAGACCATGGTTAAGCTGGCCTCCAAGAATTCGAAGGAGTTGATTCCATTCTATTCTCATATAACTGGTACTCCACCTTTTTTTCAGTATGAACTTATTTTCATTCTAACCAAAGTAGTATCTTCATTCTCTTCCCGTTTACCTATTTAACAGGTATCTTGGATTACTTGGAGGGCTTAAATGTTGAAAGCCTTCACAAGGTTACGAATATCTTGATTTTTCATTTTTCTGCAATTGTTAAGAATGTGACTCCGCAGCGTTTCTCGCGATATGTTCTTTTGTTAAAACATTTCATGTTGCAGGTGTATGAAGTTTTCACCATTCTTGCACTTTCAACTCGATCTAGCTCCCAGCCTTATGAGTGTTCTATTGCAAATGAACTTCTAATGATTTTGAGAAAACAGGTAAATTTGAAAAATTATCGTACATTAAGTTCTCTGTCTAAGTATCAATGTTTAAAGCCATAAAGGCACTGTCCTTTTTTTTTTGCTCGTCTTGCTTTATTTTTTTTTTCCCGTTGCGTAAGTGTCTATTCATGCCAAGCTGCTTGCTTCAAATTGTGCAGATAAGTAATCCTGATCTGTTGTATAAGAAAATGGGCCTAATTGGAACTCTTAAGATAGTTTCCTATCTTGCAGATGCCAATAGCACTTCCCCTCCATCTTTATCACAGGTAAATGTTATAAACACACAGTTCAATGCATTTACAGATTTCTTTTTCCGATCCCGTAATGTTCAATAGTCATTTATATTATTCAGTTTCCATCCTTGTTGAGGTGTGATGTTAAGTTAATGACAACAAAAACAAAATCAACTGATTAAATTGATAGAGTTGCCAGATGGCAGATGCTATATCCCCTTATTCTTAGCTGATTACTTTGTGATCACTGAGAAGATAGTACAATGAGCTAACTAAATTACAGCCTGCCTGATATGTAACCAATACAACCACAGGCTAGACATACTCTGTATATGTTTATCACCCTTATTATTATGTTTCTTCCTGGTCGATAATTTCTTGTGTTACACATTTTTAAAGTTCTTCTTGGACTCTAGGTGGATAACTGCAACGGCTGAGGTTGTAGGACTTCCTTGTTGTATATACACATGTGGAGACCCTATATAGATTGTTTTCTGTACTTGGGAAATTTATGATCTCAATATTGTTGATGAGAATAGAGTTATAGTAACTTCGGAGTGCCTGGTAAATGCAAACTCTGAATTTAGCCAGAATAACCACAGCCAGTTAAATACCTTCAAATTCTCAACCCTGTTATCAGATTGAGAGCGCCAATTATTAAGAAAAGTGAGAGTAATTGAATCTTAATGGAGCTGGAATGAAGTGGAGTCAGGAATCTCATTTTGCCCAAAGCTGTTGACTTCTTCTTACTACATGCGCATGCCCCAACTGTCTTTTTCCTCTACACTATTGCCCTCCCCCTTTCCGCCTCCTCCTTTCTCTTTCCATTCTATTTATTCATATCACCAATTTATATGCCAAAAGTTCTTATATTTTTTCTTATCATGATTCTTGAGTATTCGTTTTTCTGTGTTTTTTGTTGCTAGATTCACACTACGAAGTTTAAAAGAGTAGTAGGATGGCTTTCTTCTTCTTATCTTTTTTTCCCCTTCTCAAGTTAAAAAATGTTATTTAGCCTCTGTTTGAGCCCCAATTTTGGGGGGAAATATTCAGTTGTCTCTGGAGAAATTTATAGTTGGAGATGTGCATTGCTGTATTCTTAATTGATTACCTCATGCTTTCTAGTGATTATCTGCCATAACGTTCTTCATTGCTTACCCTACAAATCTTCTTTGTAGAAGTCAAATTATGAAGAAGCTATGGAGCTCTTGAAATTATCTTTGGACTCTTGCAAACAGTTGCCTTTATCACTGATCATGTTTTATGAAGAACTGGTTTCTACACTGAAAAGCAGAAGTCTTCATCCAACTATAATGGAATGGTGAGTCACAAATAAAGACTAAATTATTTAGAAACAAGACTAAGTATTGTTTTGTCTTCTAGGGTCAGCAAACATGTAGGAGATTTTGAATCAATATATTTATCTGATCTTGAAGCTGGATGTCTACCTGTTCAAGACTTCTATGCTGGTTTAGAGGGTAAAATATTTCACAAACGTTTCTGCACTTCCACTATAAAGTTGGAAAGTTAATCTAAGATACTTGAAACTTCTATTGTGCTTAATGCAGGTGAACTATGGATGAATCTTGATGGAAATATGTCACCTGTATGCTTAAACATTTTGCCACTTGTCTTCCCTTCTTTTAGGTAACTCTTTGCTGTTTACATGTGTCTTTTGGATGTTTGCCTTTCCAAAGTTTTCTCTTTGAGATCAATTTGGAAACAAAACAGAGCACCAATGCATGGTTAAATAGGAATGTCCACGGTTATCTCTCCGTATGTGTTTCTTAAACATTAATATCTTATCTTATCATGAAGAACGTTCTCTTTATTCATAATATTTCTTTTGCTCAGCAAGAAGGTTTCCTTAAATCCAGACATCAATCATTATTTCATCAGATAGATTTTGCTTATCACCCGAACACTCTCTCTCTCTCTTTTCTTTTTTTGGTTCAATATTGTGTCTTACTGCTGATGTATGCAACCGCCATTTCTTGCAGATCCGCTTCAGCATTACAAGTTCTTCCAGCAAACTTTGTTCTACTTTCTGTAGTAAGTGCATCGTTTCACGTAAAAGTAGATCTTTAATGGGAGCAAATCTTATGTGTTTGATCAATTTTTGCTAGGTCGAGAGATTGGCCAATCAAGGATCTCTTGGCGGAATTGATGCACTTCTTGGCTGTCCTTTGCATCTTCCTTCCTCTAAGGTTGGAAAACATCCAATGCATATTGTTTTTTCTTAAATTGAACAAACTTGGTATTTTATTTGTTGATTTAATTTGAATCTTCATGTACTTAGGCTACTCTATCTCTTGCTTTCTCCTTTGGCTTTACTGTTTACTAGTTTTAAACCATGGGGAATAATACTATACCATTACTATAGTAGACTCTGCAGTGTATATACTAATTATTTTCCCCAATTTTAACTCTACTAGTCAACATTGAACTTGCATTGTACGTTATTATGAAATTCTTTATAAATGCAGTAAAAGTAATATTTGAATATGTGTGAATGTTAATTTATTTTAGAATTGATACCAAAGAATATATACGTGACAATGAATATTAAATCATTTATTTAATTTCAATTAAGTAAAAATATATGTTAATTAGTATACATGGTCATGAATAATGAAATGTATTCTTAAATATAAAATTCTAATTAACTTATAATTTGAATTAATAATACTGAAATGCATAAATAAAGATGAATATTAATTAAATGAATGTGAATGTTAATTAATTGAGAATTAATAATAGGAAATTTATACATTAATAGAAGCACATAGGTGAAATGAATATGTCAAATGTACATATACTTTGATGAAAACTAAATGGTTAAATATATTACGTACGTATTGAAAAAGGGTAAATAAGGTATTATTGAAATAATTGAATTATAGTAATGCTAAAATTGTCCAGAAAATGGTTCTCATTTCATATGATTATTATTATTATTATTATTATAAGAATTAATAACATTGGACTACATAAATGAGAATAAATATTAATTAAATGAATGTGAATGTTAATTAATTGAGAATTAATAATAGGGAATTCAAACATTAACGAAAGCACATAGGTGAAATCAATCTATTAAATGCACATGTACATTGATGGTAATTAAATGGTTAAATAAATTAAATATATATTGAAAAACCAAGAGTAAGGTATTATTGAAATAGTTGAATTACAGTAGAGTTAGAATCGTCCAAAAAATGATTCTCACATCATATGATATTTAATTATGGCTCTCTTAGACTTAGTTTGAAGATAATAATGGGACCAGTTAGTCCTAGAGCATTTAAATTTTGGTGATTGATTCTAAGGAATTCCTGATCCTTCAAGTTTTTGTTACACTAGCATCTTCCATGCACTGGGCAATAAAATTCTCTGTCTAGAGCCATGAAGTGACAGAGTGCTCACAAATGTATGAAATTAAGGGTGTGTTTGAGTCACATTATTTTGAAAGAATGTATTCTGGAATAGTAGATTGATGGAGAATGTGTGGTTGAAAAGAAAGATAAGTTATTGATGCTTTGAAAAATATTATTTTATTGAAAGATGTGTAGTTGAAAATGAGTAGAAGAATGAGAATGAAAATTTTAATGTGTACCAAATAGGGGCTAAATTAGAACCTTAAAATGCTCTAAGAACTCTTTGCAAATACTTTGACGAGACTTGAAGCCTACTAGACGTTTAGAACTGGAGTTTGTTTTATTTTACTACTTATTTTTATTATTTTATGCACTTTAACTAATGTTTAGTTAGGGGTGATTCATTAAAGTCAATTACGAAATGAGGATAATTTATTTGTGTTTAGTAAATAGGGTTTGGCTTCTTAGGGTGTAATCTATTTGTGTTTATTAAATAGGGTTTGGCTTAATACATCAGTCGCAACCTTATTCTAGGTTTGGTGTATGTTTATTGAAATTTAATAAAGTTTAGAGTTTTCTACAAATTTTCAATTCAAATTGATAATTTTTTGTGAATCAATGATTTGTTGATCAAATCAGTTATTCAATATTCCGCGGTGAATGAATGAATATTTGGTTCCTTTAAATTTCTGTATTCTTTGTGAATCGACGTGTTTTTAGATCGTTCTTTGTGTTAGTCATGTTTATCTTTTCGCGTTGCACACTAATACCGAATTGGATTGAAAAATAGGAAAAGCTCTCGATTTTATTAAATTTCAAACAAAATACACCCAACCTAGAATAAGACCCCGGGCCAAACCCTATTTGCTAATTACAACTTAATTGCATCCTAAGTCCTCATTGTCTAATTAACTTAAATAAACCATCCCTAACTAAACACCTATAAAGTGCATGAAATAATTAAAATAAGAGAGTAAAATAACACAATTAAATCAGCAGAGCCGTGTTCCTTGCAGCTGCCTCAAGAACCCAATAATTATGATATGTCAGTTGTGTTCCTATGATTTTGGTTCTTGTATTAAGTAGTTCATGTCTGCCGCCGAAAGCAGTATTGAGATAAGTGCTCTATAAACATTTATTCTTTGTAGCTTCATTTGTTGTTGTGCTCCATCCGTTCCCCCTTCTGCTCCATTGTCCATTTGAAAAAATGGTTCTGAATGGCTTCCTCAAAACCAGAGTTATTTGAAAACTGAATTTTGAAGCTTTTCTATTACTAACACTGATGATAGAGAAAGTATACATTTACCTTTTGCGCGTGCCAATACGTACCCATATCATATTCACTACAGTATTGATTGCCTTAGTATATTTAATTCAGAAGATTGAGTTACTGTGGATGTACCTTAATAGCTGTTGCATTCTATTTATGTGGCTGTCAGCTGTTCTTGGGTCCTTCCTGGCAGTTTTTAACAGCAAAGCAGAAACAGGTTGCTGTTTTTTCACTCTATTATGCTGCTAACTGGATAAGGGAATTGGTAAGTTGGTGTCATTGGTTCACTTCGTTGAGGGTTGAAACAAATTTTACTTTGATTTACAGCAGCTTGCACTTATTCCATTGTCATGTAGATCAATACCTTCTCCACTCAAGTTGTTGAGGGATGTGGCTATACAAGCCAGGCAGCAAAAGAAGAGATAACCATCAAGCTATTAAAGCGCTTGAGGAACCTTGTGTATGTTCTCATGAATCCACTTTGGTATTTTCTATAAAATTTACCGTGTCAGTTTTTATCACATGTATTGCCTTTAGAGTCTACAAATAATGCTTTAGGACGACTATTTACAATATTTGGTGTCATTTCATATAACTTGGCATCAAACCATTGTTCCTACTTCCTCGTGACTGCTTCATGCGACAACAATTAAGTATTGACACTCTACTTGTTAATATTTATATTAACAAACACATTAGTTTGATTTGCAAGAATATATGTCTCACTGTCAATTATATTATTATGTGGCAAGCAAACTGTAAGAAAGCAAGTGATATATAAACTGTAAGACAGCAAGTGATATATACCTTTTGACAACATACCACTCAAATTTATTCAAAGTGTCCAGATTTGATAATAGACGATCCACATCAAGCTGCGGTTTATATGAAAATTGTACTTGCAATAAATTTCTTTGCCTCGTCAGATTCATTTTAGTGGTGGTTGAGAAATGGCTCATTTTCTTGTCTTGTTTTGGTTTTGAATAGGGCTGTAAAATGAATGAAGCTGCTTAAGTATAGTTCATTTTTTATTTTTTTTATTTTTTATTCGTTGTGAATTTCTCATAGACATCAAGTAATATTACTGTAGGAAACCATATCAACATTAGCCCCTGTTTGAGCCCCATGTTTCCCAAAACTCATTTTCAATCGCACATTCTCCGATAAAATAATTTTACAAGTAAACCCAAAACTTTTCCTTATTTTTTAACCGCACATTCTTCAAAAAATCACCATACAAAAATGCATTCCTCCCCCCCAAAAAAATGGGGCAGGGGGCTAAATATGAGGACAGCTAAATGTTTCTTTTCTTCATCACGTAATAGATTATATTTCTGCTATAACTATTAAGTACACTGGCAATGTAACACCAACTTAAATAATTATCAGAAAATTTTTGAAATATTTCTGCATCAACCATTTATTTCAGTTATTAAGATGAAAAATCTTGTTTTGATTTTAAGTTTACATTTATAATTTAATTGATGCAAGACAGTCTTGCTTAGCGAACTATTATACCTCTGAGAACATGATAAGACAATGGCTAACAAGAGCTCGGTAATGCAGATTTATCGAGAGTCTATTGAACAATATCCTCGAAAAACACACTGTAATGCTACCGGAGCTCTACCCCCATTTGGAACGCTCGTCAGTTAATGACATTAATTATTTATGTGATTTGGAAAAGACAGGTCAGCGTCGTAAGGGGAGTGAAACTGTTTCCCTAAACAAAAAGAAAAACAAAAGGAAAGCCTCAACTCATTCTGCCAATTCAGATACTGTGGAAAAATTCAGGCAGCCAAAAATTCTTGATATCTGGAGGAAAGCAGGTGCTATTCCAAGCCAAGAAAATCTCAATGAGGATATGTCTGCCACGTCCTCGAAGGACAGGCAATCTGACTCTGCAGAAAGTGAAAACAGCCACTTGAATATTGCTCAAAATTTAGAAGTTTCTGCTCCTGCCAAGTTTTTAGAAGCCCAAAGATACAAATTCAGGCCACTTTCAGTTGATTGCTTTGCCATATTGACATTTTCAGAGGTACACACGCGTCTTATTCTACAGTAGTTATACATCCTTTTCAGCATTAGACTGCATTTGAATATTTTACGAAGACTCTATGATATGAAACTACGATGACAAATGTTGGACATTCTAGTCTCTCTATTAGAAGGTGGTGCCATGTTTCTTTTCTCTTTCTTTAGTAAATACTTTATGTACACAGTGTTTTGCATGATTTCCATATTGATATGCCTGTTATATAATTTTTAATTTCACGAACAATATCTGCAGAGTAATCAATGCTATCAAGCATTGACTCTTGACATCATGTTTTCTTTTTCTAGAAAAAAGGCTATTAGTTCTTGTTAATTACATTTATGCTCCATTTAGATGCAGTGATGCACCTTCGAAGGATAGGATTTTTACCATGTAAACTGTTTACCCTTTTCTCTTATATAATTCCTGGCGTACAATAACTCTTTAACTAAGCATGGTAAATTAAATTCCCGACAGCGACAAAAGAATAATGGCTCAGCTCCTTTGCGTGGCCCAGTTAGAATATTTTTTTGGCCTTTCTTTAGCTTTGTACTCCTCCAAGCTTTCAAAATCTTGATCCAATGAGGGATTCACATTATAACAGAGCTTTGTTAGTACCGCCTTAAGTCTCTTTAGATGTTTGAAGCACCGAGGACCGCTAAGGATGTCCATGATCGTTTCAGATATGGAGTTTTGTCGTAGAATATGACTAATAAGAATGAGACTGGACAAGAAAGGGAGAGAAAGAAAGAACAAAGGCGAGAGAATCAAGAGAAATTAGCTGAGAATACGAGTTTATTCAGTAATCAAAACTAACTATACAATGCATAAGGTCCCTTTATATTTTAAACTAATCTAATTTAAGTAGAAATAAAATGATAAAATGCTAAAAATTCTATAAATAAAACCCTAATTGCATTTCCTAAAAATAAGTATCTAACTTGAAAAGTTATTCATACAATATATCTAAAAGGATCCCCATCATTTCTTCCCAACTGCAACAAGGTAGACTGCAACTTTTTATCAAATGACGATAATCCTCCTTCCTGACACTGACCATATAATGAGCTTATGATAGCAACAAGCTGTGCAAATCATTCAGTATCTACTGTATCCAAATAATTAGTACAAATGACCAGTGTAGATTGCCTGTAGAAACGAATGATTACAGAGCTAAAGTAATTTTAGAAAGTTGTTTATAGTTTTGGAACTAAAATTATAAGTTATAACCGATTCAGTCGTTTTAATTGAGATTTAAACGTATGAAGTGCAACAGTAACATATATAATAAGCTTTGACATCTGGGGTGGAACAAAGAATGGGATGTCCAAAATAATATTGAACATTTGTCCGGAGAGCTTGATGGAGATCCTATTACATATATTTTATAGAAGACTTTTCAATATAGACACTTATTTTAGGAAAAGTAATTATGAATTTATTTTATAGATTTTCTAGTATTTTATTAAATTATTTCCTATATAAACTAGATTAGTTTAAACATTATATATATGGAGTTTATTCATTGTGATAGTTAGACTTCTGATAAATTGAATAAAACTCTCCAATTTCTTCTCTCAGCTTCTCCCCTCTCTCTCTTTCTCCTTTCTTCCCCCTTCTTCTACAAGTCTTGTTCTTCCTTAGATAGTGTTCTGTGTCAATTTAGTAACAGCACAAGTTGTACTCCTTTGGCCAAACAAATTTCGTCAGGTTTTGATAGGTGTTCAAAATCAAAATTTTACTGTAGCCACCGTCCAAAAGCATACACAAATCATATCTGACCAACCTCATACCCACCGAACACCAGCGTCATCCTTTACCCATACACAAACAACCATTCACTCACCAACAACTCCAAATCCCTACACCACTCTATAATCCACCACTACATCCAAAAAAACCACACCAACATAAAAAATAATATAAGAAAGGACAACAATAACAACAAATCACGGTGCTCTGTTTAGAAATATAGAAGCAGAGAAAAAAGGCAAAAGAATAAAAAAAATTGTTTCTTGCTTAGTGCTAGTTTTCGTTTATTTTTAGTTTATAAAAAAGGAAGAAAATTATTCCATGGTACCTTATTTATATTGTTGTCGCTGGCTTATTCTGTACGTTAATTATGCACTTCAGATGTTTAAATCTCATTTCAAACATTTGAATCGACTATAACTTATAAGTTCAACTAAATTATTTTCGTTGATCACTGTCAATTTGTGATGGATTGTTATTTTCATAAACATTTCCAGTATAAATTACCATTATTTTAATCTTTCTATCATACCATATCTTGATTGGAGGAGGACTATGGTTATTTTAAAAATCTACCAATTCAATTAATATGACCATTATAAGTTTTAATGTTCTTTAAGGTAAATCAGAAGTATTTGAAATTTCCTTTCTAAACCCAATCTATTCATATAAACATATTACATTCTCCTTGTCAGATAACTGTATAGGTCCTTGTTGTACACTTATATGCCTTCATATCTAAATATATTCTGACTACGATTGACTTAGTCTAACCCTTAGTTATATTAAGTCTGTAGTGCAGTAATAAACTATAATAGTCCATAACAATATAAACATGGTGCCTCAGGTCTGAAGATCACATGTGCAAGCTTAACATAGAATAACAAAAATAATACTTGAAGTACCATGTGACTTGTTCTGTCATGGGGTTTCAGTGAATTTCTTCTCTGACAAGCATCTATACAATTATGTCTCCATGTCTAAATATATTCTGACTACAATGGACTTAGTCGAACCCTGAGTTATATTAAGTCTGTAGTGAAATAATGAACTATAATAGTCCATAACAATATAAACATGGTGCCTCAGGTCTGAAGATCACATACGCAACGTCGCAACCTTAACATAGAATAGCAAAAATACTTGAAGTACCACGTGACTTGTTATATCATGGGGTCATTTTAGCGAATTTGTTCTCTATCAAGCATCTACACGATTACTTTGATATCTCATGTCAATAATATGAAACTCATCTCTCCAGTAAATCATGCACTGGTCTTGTCAAATTACTATAGCCTCACTATAATCCTAAGAATGAGAACTTTAAAGATCGAGAACTAAGAAATGCACCTTTAATAATCTTAAGAACGAGTTCCCTTCACTTAATTTTATGGGTTTATTCGTCTATCATGACAAAATAAAATATGATCGTGAATGTCTTGCCACCTATAATTTTTGATGACCATACAAAGTATGTCTTAAACTAATGACACTTGATTTTTCTTAGGACATACAACTAAAAGTTAATGGCGTTCTTGCTAGTTTGTAACTCTGGGAGAGATTTGGTAGAAGACACCCTTCATTTTTAATTCTAACCTCTGCCCACTTGTCTACCTGTCCCCAATCTTACAACCCTGTGGCAGCCTTTTAAGTTCTTGCGAATTTGTGATTTTGTATTTTAATATATCATGATGAAACAAATTCAGCACATGGATGGTGGTCAAAATTTAATGCATTATTCTTGTCAAAGCGTGGGTCGAACCTTGGGTTAACTAAAGATATTCAAGCAGCCTAACGTTTTGAAGCCTGGATTGTGGTAGTAATTCAAATGTCTTTTATATGCAGGATAAGCAAGGTTCTTGTTGTGCAGATTCTGCTGCAGAGGTACTCTCTTTCTACTGTTCGTTGTGTTTCTTAAGTAAAAATAAATAAGCTCGTTTTGTTTCGTAGTCACAGTGATATATATGCTGGAGAACTACCTTCTTTATAGTGAAAATCTGTCTACATGCACTAACTATCAACATCGACACTTGATACCTGCATAATGGACTTGGGCCCCCAAAAAGGAGCAAGGATGAAGCTTTCATCCATTCATAAATGCTCTAGTTTTCTTCAATCAATAACTAACTTTATTTTAGAAATGAAAAAGCAATTTTGTTGAGAGAACATGGTTCATTTAATTGAGAATTTTCTTATTATTCGAGAACAGAGTTCATTTGATGGACAGTTTTCTTATCATATGAAACTTAAGTGTAGCCCAAACTAATGCGTATACTTGAAAATCTGTCAGATTAAATAGTAAAAGCGATGAAGAGATCGATAACATAACAATGAAAAATAAGAAAACGATAAAGAAGTTAAAATTCATGGTATCTTATTATTCCAATTGCCATTCATGAATCAGCCAGCAGTTTTACCAAAAAAGCGTGAATGTTTGAACTTAAATTTGGCAATGTAAGCTTTGGACAAAATGAATATAAGCCATTGGTTTTCGATGTCATTGGAATGATGGGAAATCATTACTTTTGTGTTTTTAATTGGCTTTAATAAGCAGGAGAGGATGTTTCCCTTTATATAGTGCCTGCGAGTATTTTGCTTATTGTTCTTGCGTTTGTACTAGTTACCCCTTCATCTGTATCTTCTGCGTGATCTTCACAAAAAGCTGGGGTTCTCGACTCCTCCAAGGAAACAAAATATAGAACGTTCAGATGTTCCAGATGGATTCATAGGAATGAAAGTACCCGAATTCTTAAGCAAGATTCGGCCTCTGTTTCCATCTCTTAGAAGGCATCTTGATCGTGTGGTACACATTCTTACTAAAGGTACTTCAACACAGTTTGTTGGGTAAGCTGCACAACTAGTACTTCCTATTTGTCTATATCTAACAGAAAAAACTGCAGGTCCCGAAACTTGTCAAGATCATTGGAGAACTCAGTCTAACCTGGCTGCGATTCCAGAAATGACCAACATTGCTATTTCTACATCACCGGCTTTAGCTTCTATTTCAGTTTTCAAAGAGATACTTCGAAGCTTTGGCAAGGTAACCCTCCCTTCCACATTGTCCCTTTTTTTAACCTATGGAATTTTTTAATGAAATTCTTAGATCACGTTTTCCATCCCCTGTGTTCTTCATTCTGGGTAGAATCTTTAGTTCTGAAGTGTGGCTCATTGTTTCTTTTTGCCCTTTCTTTCGTAAGTGCAGATGCTAAATCTGCCAGATATTCAAAATGATAAATCAATCCTCTCAGATCTTCTTCTGGCTTTCCAGCCAAAGGAAATATCGAATTGTTTTTTTAATGGAATGCACCTGATTCCTTCACCAGGAAATTTAGACTATCTGTATTCTGGTGCTTATGCTTTTCTACAAGGGGTCTTTGATGTTGGTATGTTAGTTATGTTTCATCAATACCTTTGTTTTGATATGCTGCAAAAATTGTAAGATTCTACTGCTACAGTATCTTTTTCTTGGCAGCAATTACCTTCTCATTTGTACTGGCTTCAGAAGTGGTGCTGACATTAGAGTCGATGGTTACATCCATCCGAATGTTTCTTGATAAATCTCTAAATGGGAATGGAAAGGTTCACACAGGAGCTATAAAGGAACTTCTTCCTTTCCTGAGAAACAAACTGGGGACTTGTGCTCAGAAACTCTTGATGCATAAATGTGATAGAGACGATATTGATGATAATTTGAAAGCTAAAGTGAGTTTATTTTCTTATACTTTCATATATGAATATGAATTTTTGTTGAAAATGCAAATGGTTACATTCTTACAATATTTTGTGTGGCTTAAAAAAATTAGTAGTAATTCTTTCCTAGTTGATGCAGGGGGAAATATTCCAGAGGGTGCTTCGCATTTACTTGGAAAATTTCCAGTCGACTTCTGATTTGATAAATGAGCTCGTTAGCTCTGTTTTATCTCAGGTGTGTCATTGTTTTTAATTCTGTTCCATTCCCGCTTCTTATTTTTCACTTTATTTGGGATTCTGTGATACGTGTCAAAAGCAATTTCAATTCTATTATGACCTTTTTAATAAGCTGTGGAACTCTCAAGATATTATTAAATTCAAATGGCTATGCTGCACTTGGTGACATTTTGTTTTGTGTCAGGTATCATCAGACAGAAATGCAGTAGAGGATGATAATCAGAATTTTCCTACCCTATGCCCTTCGACATTGGTAATCTGGTACCGCGTGATGGTTAGCTCTCTACTACCACTGCTTTTATGTCTGAGTAGTCATATTATTTAACGTATCCATTGAGAGAAGATGATTTATTATGCAGCATGAAGAGAACCTCGCTACACTTAACAATTTGGTAAGTTGTGTTTTCCATCAGAGATCAAGAATGAGCTTGAATGCTTATTTTGGCTGGAATTTAGAGTTTTTCGTCTTTTTTTTTATTTTCATGCTTAGGTCAAGGAAATTGCTGTTCTAAAGAAACCAAGAGCTGGCATTGAAGTGGAAAATGTTGAAAGACTCCTTAACAAATTACTGCAGTCCGTAAATGTGGTAGTGTCCCTAGTTAGCATGTGCAGGACCAACGAAAAGGTGGTTCTCTCACTCTTTGCGGATATGTGTTTAGTGTCTGAAGCAAATGGACTGTTGACATTTAAGAATGGTGTGTTAGGTGACCGTGCATGCGATGGCAGTCAAGTATGGTGGAAAGTTCATTGATTCCTTTCTCAAAGGTATTTATTACTGTGAAGATATAGTCCCTGATTTCCCCCACACTGGTTGATTAGAATTCAAAACAATAGATATGCTAAATGGGTTACTCTACTTAGTACTAATGGTTTCAGATGGAACTGACATTTGCTAACGTGCTATCATGGTGGGATTTAGACTTGTTAGGCCAACTCTCTGCTACTTCCTTACATTTGTCACCAGTTATATCTGTATGTCTTTGTCTCCCTTTTGTCTGTTGGTCCTGCTAGCCTGGATCATGCTACAGGGAGGGTATTATGATCTTGTATCACACATTGGTTAAGTAAAATTCCTCAACAGCAGTCAATAAACAAAATAGCTACATTCCTAATGTCAATGCTCTTCACATTGGAAGCTCGCACTTGCTGTAGGTAAATTACAATTTTCTTGTGTTGCTAAAATTTAATATTTTCTCCAGTTTTTGATTTCCTACAGGCCCAGTTTCAAACACACAGGGAACTCATAATCCAACTGGTGAGACATTTGAATAGGTTGATTGACACAAAGCAGGCCTGAGATTTTATGGTCCAATATTTACCTCCTTTGCACATTGTCTCAGGTTAAAGAGCTTCAGAAAGCAACAAGAACTATACAGACGCTATGTTCTGAAGCAAAGGTTTGCCCTGCAACTCCAATTCTTTTTATGAAACATCTTTACTTCTTTACCTGGTAAATTCAGGCGTTCCCCATATGTATAACAAATTGCTTTATGACAGGGCTCAAAACAAACAGCTATCACAAGTAAAATTCCAGCGACAAAGAGATCTATGGAACGCTTTTTGTTTCATGTCAAGGCTCTTCTTTACTCAACTTCAAGTGGATGTACTTTCTGGATAGGTAAGCATTGATAAATTATGCAGTAACACTTCATGGGCCCCAGATAATGCTCTATGGAACTATTGGTCTTTATATTTAGTGAAACACCTATATTGGAGTTCCATCTATATAATTTGATCATTTGAATTTGCTAGGAAATCTAAAGCACAAAGACTTGATGGGTCATGTGGTTAGCTCTCAAGCATATGTGGACGAACATATAGACAATGCTGATGAAGATCCTGCGGAAACTACCGTCAAGGATCAACCAACTAATGTAGTTAGTCAATGACGATAAAATGAGACTTAGAAAATGCGCTTCACATTTGTTGAAAGCATTTCTTATATGCCTTCGAGTACAGGGCTTTTCTCTGTGCGGGAGCAAAACACCAGGCTTATGCAGCAAATTTTTATGTTCATGGAATTGAATCTGCTTTGGCTTTTCAAGGAAATGAAGATCTCCCTGTAGACCTTGTGGATGTGAGCGACAGTAGATGCTCACAGACCGTTTAAGTGAAGCCCTGAGTAATTTGTATAGTTAGTCTTTTGTGCATTTGTGTAGAACACCTTTTTTTTTGCTTCATAATGTATTAATAGTTTGACCACCAAACTGTTAAAACATTTCCTTCTGCTGGAGATATTCGATATAGGCATATGTATGTTATATGTGGTGTTTGGTATGGACTGAACTAAAATACAATAGTCAAAAAGTATCGAGTAAGAGTAGCAAAACACAGCTGAAAGATATAATATTATGTCAAGGTAAATATCTAAATAGACAAAAGGAAAAAATAACCTTAAAACTTTTAATTAAAAAATCACACATTCTACATTAGGTTGTTTGAGTTCCATTTTTCTGAAAATTCATTTTTTCAATGTTAAGAAATATATGGTTATTTTGTTTTATTGTTTATTAATGGTAGAATAGTATTTT
>CAIGRK010246495.1:0-12551 GCA_903798315.1 Fraxinus greggii | reverse complement strand
TTTTTTTTTTAATGTGTAGACGTAGTCACTAACACTTACGGTTGATTAGTTGGAATTTGCACTAAGATGAGCTCATCCATGTTCAAAGCTTTTGGTCAAAGTGTTAAAGCCTTGCACATTCGAAGACATTAGTGTTCATTCCATGACATGTGGGTACAAAATTGGACCTCTTACCATGGAAGATTGAGCATTAGGTGCACCGCAATAATTTTCGAAAATAACACGGAAAGAAGAAAATAATTTATCAATGAGGGTTAGAGTATAATGAACCTAAAAGCTTATGACAATTGGATTAACTATAAACATACATCTGTCAAAGCATCGAATAAGTAAAAAATAATTTTGGTAACATGTTTTAGAAATCTTTTATGAATTATTTGAGTAGTTTCAAAACCTGAGGCAAATATGACAATATATCTAATAAATTAATTTTTTTTTTATTATTTATGTGTATGAGTAGATAATCTTATCTGGGACCAACAAAGAATTAGTCTGTAGGTGTTTGATAACGGTGTTTTACTAACTTATAAACTTGATATGTATTTGCAAATTAAATGAATATTTACTTAATTTAGTGTAAACATCATAATTAAAATCAAAATTCGAGGTATGCGAAGGAAAAAATGAAGATTTTGAGTATTATTGGAGTTGGTTTGAAGCAATGGAAGACTAACTTGATGGCACAGGATTGCTAAGAAACATTAAACGAGTAGTTGAGGACAGTCACAAGTTACAAGAGTGAATTAAAACTTATGGAAAGTTTGGGGACTGATTTGCACACTTCTAAGATTTGAGGAGGACCAATCTTAGGCGACTTTGGAGATTCAAGAGAGCAACATGAAAGCTTTTGGAGAGTTGTGACATCAATGTCGAAAACTTGAACCGCATAAGGGCAAAAACTTATAAAGAACATAAAGTAGGCGTCAAAATGCAAAAAGAGACCTATTGAAGGTCAAAGGAGAGGGTTTAAAGACTCTGGAGTGAAGAAGGAAAATTTTTGTTGCAAGACATTCCTCTTCTTCTCATTTTTCTTTAAACATGGTCATATATTCCACTACATTTTGTATTTTTCTTATTTTATGATGAGTAAATAAATCATTAGTTGAAATAAATAATGTAACTTATATATAAACTATTAATTTCAATTCTCAAGCTTTGATAGTTAATTGATATATATATAGGTTTTACTTCTTTTCGTAAGACTTGAAATTATTTGATCACTAATTTACGAATTGTAGTAAAACTGGCAATTGAATAAAATGTCATTGTTGTGGTCTTTAATTTAATTCCCAGGTGATTGAAAGCGTATAGTTAAAGCTTAGTCAGATTTACTTAGAGATATTGTTAGTTGACTTAACTAAATATGATTCATTTGAATTTGAAAGAGTTGTATTGATTTAATTAGTGAATTCGATCGAGTACAACTTTAAGAGAAGTGACTAAATGTGATAACTAAGGTAAAATCGTACATCTCAATGCTTTAACCGTCTCATTTGAGCGTTTAATTGTCAATTAAAAAGCGTCTAATTTTAATAATTCTTACAAAAATGATCAAATTGAATACTAAATTGTCTATTATTCTCTTAATGAAAGAAGAAGTAATTTTTTTTATTTGTCACGAATTTTGAGAAGAAAAAATAGCTTTCATATAACTTAAAAAAACAAATTGAGCCATACAAACATCAAATTAAACCAAATCATCCAAGCCCATGAATTATATACAACAATCTTAGGGTTTTGACATTTAAAAAATAAAAAATCATAATAAATTTTTCGTAGAAACTATTTACGTTGAGCTCAAGCATCCTCCTTCGATCTTTTTCCAGTTTACTAGCAAGTGATGCTAGTAATGAACAATTTTGGATTGTTGATGGTTGTAATGATGAGGATGAAGTTAATAATGATATCCTCCCATTTACAAAAGACAATAGAAAATATCGAGTTGAAATAAGAGAATTCGTTGAAAATGATTTTACATCAGATGATACGGAAGATGACTTGGATGACAAGGAGTTTGAATTGAAATTCGATAAAGAGATAGAAAATATTTAAGATTTTTTTTTAAGCTCATGTTCGTATCTAATCTAATTATAGGAATTGATTATCAAGTAATTGTAGTATTTATGATATTGAGCATTATGTTTTTGTTAAAAAATTGAAGAATATGTATAAAATTTGAGTGATTGGTAGTATTTATAATTTTAAGCAATATAAATATATATATTTATTAGCTTGGAATATTAAAAATTGAAAAATATATGATTATGCGTATTATTGCATAAGCACACGTATTCTCGTAATAATTGTTTCTCGATCGAAACACATTACGATACATATACTCGTAACCGTACTATGTGAAGAAATTGAGGGGGCAAACCCTAATTTTCCTTATATTTTTAGAGAGCGAGAACGAAGGAAGAAAGAACACATACCTCGGCGAACTTAACCACTGCTCGCTCCACCTAGCGTTTGGCGCGGCTTTCACTTCCACTGGAATTTCCGTTTTGTTGTTGAAGTTATAGGGGCGGGACACCAAAACGCTTCCAGCAATTTCTCTGAAAGATCCATGAGGGTTTCTGCAATCAGACAATTTTCTGTCAAGCTTCTCTTCGAGAACCTCAAATTTATTCGATTTCAATCCGTTCCATCTCTTGCCCATTTTAATCCATACTATGCTGACTCGTTTTCAGATGACTCAGATTCAGGTACAGAGAAAAATATTGTTTGTGTAGAAAAGAGAAATAGTAATAATAATTTTGTAGAGTTGAGTTCAAATGGGGTCATTGAGATTCTAAAGAATTTGAAAAAAGAACCTTATTTTGCATTGTCTTTCTTTTACCAATTGAAGGAACGTGGATTCCTACACAACGTTTGGACGTACATGGAAATTATTAAGATACTTTGTTATTGGCGCATGAATATGAAGTTGTTTTGTGTTTTATCAGATGTTATAAAGTTGGAAAAGGAGCATTTCGGTTTTCAAGTGTTGGATTTGTTGGAGGCGATAGTGAAGGGGATTAAGTTCGAGCAATACAATTCGTTAGGTCGGGCTATTGATGCTTTGATTAAGGCATATGTTAGTTTAGACATGTTTGATGAGGCCATTGAAGTACTGTTCGAGACAAAAAAGTGTGGAGTTGGTCCGCATTTGTGGTCTTGTAACTTTTTGATTAATAGATTGGTTGAACACAGGAAAGTGGACACAGCTGTTGCAATTTATAATGAGTTGAAGAAGTGTGGCCCGAACCCAAATGTATATACCTATGGGATTGTGATCAAGGCGTATTGTAGTAAGGGTTGTTTTGAAGAAGCTGATCGTGTGTTAAGGGAAATGGGCGAAGCTGGGGTGACACCAGATGTTATGACATACACTCCATATGTTGAAGGACTCTGTGAGCATGGTTGGTCAGATATAGGTTATGAAGTTTTACGAGATCTGAAAGCTAAAAATGTACCAATCGATGTGCATTGCTATAGAGTTGTGATTCATGGGTTTGTTAAGGAAAAAAAACTGAAAGCGGCGGATTTTATTTTAGTTGACATGGAAAAGGAAGGACTAGTTCCTGATAAAGATTGTTATCGCGCTTTAATTAAAGGATATTGTGAGTCTGGGAATACAGACAAAGCTCAGGCTTACCACAATGAGATGGCAATGAAGGGTGTAAAAACTGATTGTGTGATTGTCACCTTAATCCTTCAGAGCTTGTGCCAAAATGACAAGGCACCCGAGGCAGTAGAAGAGTTCAAGCACTTTAAAAAATTGGGTGTGTTTCTTGATGAAATTGCATATAATGTGGTGATTGATGCCTTGTGCAAAATTGGAAATTTAAATGAGGCTGTACAGTTGCTTGATGAGATGAAGGCTGAAAAGATGGTTCCAGATATTAAGCACTACACCACTTTGATTAATGGTTATTGTCTCCAAGGAAAAATGTCTGATGCTTTCAGTTTATTTGAAGAAATTACGGAAAAGGGTCCCAAGCCTGATCTTATTAC
Source organism: Fraxinus greggii (assembly GCA_903798315.1). NCBI lineage: Eukaryota > Viridiplantae > Streptophyta > Magnoliopsida > Lamiales > Oleaceae > Fraxinus > Fraxinus greggii. The sequence goes on along the minus strand of CAIGRK010246495.1, from coordinate 8,555 downwards.
TTATAACGTACTTGTTGGGGGGTTCTCTAGGAGTGGTCTTGCAGATTATGCATTTCTTCTTCTGGATGATATGAAAGGACTAGGTTTGGTTCCAGGCACCGCAACGCACAACTTGATAATTGAAGGCTTATGTTTGGGCAGAAAGGTGGATGAAGCTGAAATGTATTTCAATAGATTGGAAAATAAGAATATAGAAAACTATTCTGCCATGATTAACGGGTACTGTGAATCTGACAATTCAACGAAGGCATATAAACTTTTCCTTAAGTTATTCAAGGAAGGGCGCTGTGTGAAAAAGGCTTCTCGTTTGAAACTCCTTAACAGCCTCTGTTTGGAAGGTGAATATGACAAAGCTGTTAAACTATTTGAGATGGTGCTGACCTTAAATGACGGTCCTTGTAAGAAAATGTATGATGGGCTTATTGCTGCTCTTTGTTGTGCTGGTGATGTGAAAAATGCTCGATTGACATTTGACGATATGGTTTTGAGAGGAGTATCTCCAGATGTAATTACCTACACCATATTATTGAATGGTTATTGTAGGGTGAATTTCCTGCACGAGGCCCGGAATCTCTTTAATGATATGAAGGAGAGGGGTATTAGTCCCGACGTTATTACTTTTACAGTATTACTTGATGGCTTTTCTAAAGGAAATCGGAAAATGGCCCGATGTCGAACAGATGCAAGAAATAACAATGAAGTGAAGCAGATGGCTTCAGCCATTTGGCGTGAAATGGAGGAAATGGGATTAACACCTGATCTCATTACCTACACAGTTTTAATTGACAGTCACTGCAAATCAGATAACCTTCAAGATGCTATTGGCATCTTTGATGAAATGATTGATAGAGGTTTAGCACCTGATACTGTGACGTACACCGCCCTCCTATGTGGCTATTGCAAGCAGGGATTTGTGGACAAGGCTATAACTCTTGTAGATAATATGTCAGCCAAAGGAATACCGCCAGATAGCCTTACCATGTCAACGTTACACCAAGGTATTGTGAGGGCAAAGAAATTGCAATTCCGACACTGAATTCCCTTCCGATTCTCGAGGTGAGATGATATCTTAATGTTTTCCAGTTTTGTTTTAATACCATGATCTTTAAGTTTTATATTTTTTTAGCCTTTTTTTGGAATCTCAGTATAAAACCTTTTAACATATTGAGTATGCATGTTGTATGGAGTGGAGATGTTAGAAGTACATTACTTTTACATGAGATAATTAGAAATTGTTTACTTGAACCAAACAAAGTGTTGGTGAAGGCTCCATCTGCCTGCCTAATCTTTTTAAACTGACATAAATATGTAGGGCGACTCAAATAATTAAGGAGCTTGAAATGATTGTCATTGCATGAAAACTGGAACAATTTGAAATGATGTTGGTTACTAGTCTCTTTTGACTTCCTCCATGGGTTGGATGTTGGATAAAGGGTAGGTGAAAGTTTTGGCATAAGTACTTGACAAGCAGAATTCGATTATGTTAGTTGCTGATATTTCTCGTGGATCAGGATAGTTATTGCTAATAGCTTGTTTTGCTGTGTTTAGAAGCACCTTTTTTGGCAGCATCACATTTTACATGTTGCCAAAACATACTTAGTATCTTCTTTCTGAACCTGAATTAGAACTTTCAATTGGCAAGTTTCTGGACCAATGGGTATATGTTGTGCATTAGACAGAAAAGGGATTGAAAATTGCTGAGTTAATCTTTAGTTAGCTGAAAATTCCTTGTTCATGTATTTTCCAGTGTTATTGATAAATGCATGAAAAGGTTGGCAAGAAACATTTTGAGTTAACTAATAGCTCGTGTGTAGCATGTGGTGGATTCTATGAACATGGCTTAAGGGCAGCAATAAAAAAATGTGGTGGTGATATTAACTAGTCTTTTATGTCAAAAAAGAGAAGGTGATATCAAGAACTTTTCTTTATCAAATAATTGAAAATATTGCAAAATTTAGTGCTAGATTTCTTTACCAATTAAGAGAAGATGATATCAAGAACTCTTCTTTATCAAATAAATTTTTTTTTTTTTTTTTGGGTGCAAATTTAATGATAGATTTCTTTGTCAAATAAGAAAAGTTAATATCAAGAACTCGTCTTTATCAAACTAGTTGTAGTTAACACGCGTTGAACGTTATTCTACGATTTTATTAAATTTTGTAAAAATATTATTTTTAACATATCGAGTCAATACTAATAAATGGCTGTATTATTTATTCAGATTGTTGATGAAAATGAACATTTTAATAGATAAAATCATTTTTATTTTATATATACAATGTTTTTATCAAATAAAGAGTATCTAATTTCGAAAAGGAATTATCATGGCTTAATACTCATATTTCTGAATCATCATTGATGTTTGCATAATGCAGGTTTCAAGAAACAGTAAGAAAAGTTGAAGGCAAAATTTTCTCCCTGAGAGGAGAAAGATGAACAGCCAAATTACATGGCATCGTTAATATTCTTTTGCCTGGTATGTTATATATTCTGTATGTTCCATTACTCAGAAGTATAATATATTAATCTTGTCCTTTGAGTTGTCCTTTCTTTCTATATTTATAGCTGAAATTCCTTTTCTATGAACAATTTTGAGTTCAATTTAGTTGAATTTCTGATTCCTATGCACAGTTTTGCCAACCCTTGTTGAAAGGATGGAATGATAAATGTAAGGAATGGTTTGTTTCTGAGAATAGAAACTTTAAAAGGGAAGAAAAGATTAAGAGCACTTTTGGCATGTTGAACTTGATAGGATTAGACATGCTCAAGTAGGAGTCACGTGTGATGAAATCTGTCAGCTGTTTGATTAAGTTTTGATTTTAGTACATTGAACTCGAAAGGGCTATAGATATAATCTAGAAGGTGAGAGATGCCATGAAGTTTGTTAATTGACTTGTCAAATTTTAAATATTTTTGGCACGCTGAACTCAAATTTGGCTGGATATGATTAAGAATGAGAGTTATGTAATAAAATGTGTTAATTGACCTATTTGGATTTAAATTTTTGCACATTGAACCCCACATTTCTGCCTTCTGGACATGATTAAGGATGAGAGAGATGCAATAAAATTTGTTAATTATCTTGTCAAGTTTTGATTTTTGGCACATTGAACTCAATATGGCTGGAAGTTGTTAAGAATGAGAGAGATTCTGTTTATATTTGTATGGGCTCTGTTTTTGCAGAATCAACCCCTACAACACCATAGACCTGATGCGAGAGGAAGAAATCAGATGGCGTCATGGTCCCTAACAAAAAATTAATAAATTAAGAAGCCTAATATGCTTGATAGAAACAGCCATGAGCCATCAGTCTGAAGTGTTTGATGAAAGCTTGAAGCTTAGGCCACCTGATAGCCACCAGTCATTTTCTCCTATAGGAGCATCCTACTGTGAATGTTTAGACATCCAAACCGATGGAGGAGTTGGATTTGGACCAGTTGTGCATATACATTTGGAACACCCTTCTCATAATGAAGAAGCTTCCCCTCAGACTTCAAATCTGGTTTCTCAGGGATGCAAGGGCCAAAACCTGCATTTAGCAGGGATCACGACCGGTAAGAGAATCTCTAGATATATATTTACCTAAGTGTTACTCGTAATGTTAGTCTTCTGTTTGAGGTTTTATTTACTGCTCTGAACGTGCAGGCTTACTTTGAAGTCATTATATCTACGATGAAGATGAGATTCCACCCATGTCCTTCTGAATGTGGTAAAAAGATGCTTGGAAGAAGGAATGTATACACTTTCCTTATTAATAAAACATGACACGGAAATTAATTTATTTTTTAAAGCATGAGGTGGCTTGTAGGTTTATCTGTAACTATTTCCAGTATGATAATAGAAGTTCAAGTTGAGCTGTAGAGATTATGGAAATTAGCTTCTTGATCCGGGGTATGTTGCGAAATCATTTCAATTTAAAATTATCGTAAGTACACGGTTCTTTAACAAGTAGTAAAATATATTTTAAGTTCGAGTGTCATTCTCATAGAGATTGTACTAGTTCAAATTCGAATTAACTTAGGTTTAACCGAAATAAATGCAAGATTATAATTACATGTAAGTTTTATAAAAATATGATGATGAAAAGCGTATCAAGATCTCGAATCCTCTTATATCATTTCCTTTTAATCTCGAACCTTACTATTTGATAACACGATTCAATTATGAAGGTTAATAGTCTTAAATTGTTTAACAATATCTCGATTAAAATTAAACATATTCTTACATGTAATATGATTATATTTATATGACGGATGCGAATATGGAAAAATGCATAAAGGATTTATGAATACTTAAAGATCACATAAAATATAGCAGTATATTTATATTCTTTATTGGATTATATGACAATTGACATTATATCTAATTTATTATTTTCAATCTTTCGAAATTAAAATAAGTCACAAAACTCATACAACTATTGAGCTTATAATTGTAGAGAAATAAATTCATGTCAATCATTCAATAACTGGAAACACGCTTTAATATAAAAAAAAATGATCCAAAAATCAAAGGTTCATGATATAAGTATCATAATAAACCTAGCACTAAAAATACTAGCTACTCAAAATATTGGAATTAAACAAATAAAGTTTAAATATGAACATGATAAATTTTCAAATCTCTTGCCCAATTATCGATGATTTATTGTACAAAATCAGAGATTATTTCTCAATCTTTAGCTGCTGCCGTCTTCCTTCTGCGTGTACCATTTTCAATCTTCTGCGTGTATGTTCCAATTTCTGGCAAGTCTTTTGCCTAAATTCTGGCAGTTTGCACGCGTCTCTTTTTTCAGTTCTACTGTGTGTACAGAAAATGGCTGTCAGAATATTGCCAAAATACACTTGGCAGTTTTCTATTGAAAAATGACCAAAAAAAAAAAAGAGACCAAACAGATAATGCCACAAGATCATATGTTGAAATTCTTGCGGCAATTCCTTGTACTAGGGGAATTACCGCTCTTTGTTTTTCTCAACCTCAGCCACCAAAATCATTTTTTATTCCATCCGCTCCACTGTTTGTGCCAATTAGGAGTCCAATTAGACCACTCCATTTTTCAAGTCCAATTTCAAAGCCCAACTAATATAATATTTCTTTCCAATGCTCCCACTTCTTCCAAATAATGCAAGTTAGTCCTTTTTCTTCATTCTCACCTCGATTTTGATCCTCCAACTTTTATTCATGTGAGAGTTAGTCCACAAACTTTTTCACTTACTTTGAAACGGGTCTAATATTGAAATAAAAGAAAATCAACCTAAGTTAAGTAAATTTTAATACTTTAATTACATAAAAACTTAGTAATATGATCTGAATAAATGCACAAAATGCACTTATCAAATACCCTCAAATTAAAACATTTGTTAGTTCTTAAACGAAAAACAAAACATAGGCCTAAACCATATTACTAACATAAGCAAATCACACATAACAGACTCAATGTTGAACTACTTCCTATATGCCTCATGTTCGAATTTAAGTCAACGCTTTAGAAAGATCCAAACAACATCACAAATAAATTTCTACTTATCCGATGCTCGACTTAGTGTGTGTGATTAGCCAACATTGAACTTAAATATATACTAGAACACAACCAATTAAGTGTTGTTGATTTCCTCACAATCTTAGTCCCCAAATGGTCAGTTTTCCTCACACCTTTCGTGCAAAATCACTCCTTATATTTTTCTTTTCAATCCCGAGTTATTTCTGGCACATGTGGGTTCCTAAAAATCATTATAATGTATTTTTTCACACAAAGTGGTCAGAATTAGATGCTTGTAAATCTAGAAGGGAGATAATATGTCTTTCTCAAAGTCACATCGCCAATCTCTAGATTTCAAGTCTCAAAATCCTTACTGGGCATGTCTCGTTTTTTATAAGCTAAATCTTTCTCTCTATTAACATATATATTGATTGTGTAATCTTTTTTCTGACATCTTATGTGCAAGACTTATCTCCATTAAACGTTCTAAATGACCCCTATAATGAGCGTTAGGCCAATGACTATCAAAATAGATGACCATAGGACATCAGATTTTAGATACCCTAGCAAGCTTAATAACTCTAGTCGTAAATGCTACAAAAAGAGGTATAAGATGTATCACACTTTTTTATACGACAACAAATCAAGCCTACGGCTTCTGAAGCTCTAACCTAAGCTTTCATTTCTCAAATATTTGACACTTGCCGCCACTGTTAAACAAAATGCGATTTCCAATCGCAAATTGTTGGTCACCTTTTGCTCGTTAGTCTACTAATTTCTACTTGAATCGCCTATTTCTCTCTTCGTTCTCGCTAAGTCTTAGATTCTCATTCAAACCATTTTTTTCATTGTTCTTTCTTTTATTTGTTGTTTTTGAACATATTATATACTCGTGAGTTGTGGTTTGGATAAAATAAAATGACTATTTGTGTGCCTAGATGATTAATGAACTTATCTGTGATTTGGAAAGAACGAAAGACAGAACGTATTGATTGTGTGAAAACTATTAAAGTTCCTTAACAAGCACTACTACTTTATACTTTTTTCAAAGTAGTTGGAGAATGAAATTTATCAATTCCCAATAAACCCGAAATCAATCATCCTTTGTACTTCTAAACATATCATGTCCAGTCATTATTTTTCATCTCACTAGTAGAACGAAAATGAGTTTTAATCAAATTATTACAATAGAATGTGACTCTACTTTTACCAACCGCTATGTTACAATATGAAAAGTAAACAAGAAAATGTAAATAAAAAGATAGAAATGTATATTCGTTCTATTAATATCTTATAGCAACCAACATTGAAAATAATTTATTCATGGTTTTCATGAGAAAAATGAATATAATTTAACATTTAACATTATATGTTAACTTGTTTTAAATATATTTCTATAATGTCGATAGGTAAATCGTTAATTAAAATCGAACCAAATAGCAAAGTATTGTTTGGTTTGGTTCGAAAAACAAAATGGTTTAGTTTGGTTTGAAAAAATTTTGAACTGCATGAAATAATTTCAGTTGAAAATAAGGCAAAAACCGTCCAAACTAAAACACGTTCACCACCACTTTTTCAAGTCCAATTTCAAAGCCCAACAAATATAATATTTCTTTCCAAGGTCCCACTTCTTCCAAATGATGCAACTTAGTCATTTTTCTTCATTCTCACCTCGATTTTGATCCTCTAACTTTTATTCAAGTGAGATTTAGTCCACAAACTTTTTCAATTGCTTTGAAACGAGTCCATAGTGAAATAAAAGAAAACCAACCTAAGTTAATTAAAATTTAACACTCCAAAGACAAAAAAAACTTGGTAATATGGTCCGAATAAATGCAAAAAATATATTTATCATATGTTTTCGCCATAATAAGTTATAGTCTAATCATTAAAAGGAATGGTGTTGAAGATGTCAAATGTAGTTTATATAGATAATGAAGTGTTCTCTCACCGCTAGAGTGACTAAATTTGTTGTAATTTTGCTCCTAATCAACGGCACTGAAAGCTCAATTTTATGGCGATGGAGCGGAATCCTTGGGCATTCACTTTTGTTTACAGTAAGATTTCATCCAGTTTTCATATTTCTGATGTAAATTATCTTCATCATATGTAGGTGCATATATGTGTTAATCATTATAAGAGACAAGATGTATTAATCAATTGAATGTTCAATATAAAAATGTGACAAAATTTGAAGATATTAGTACAAAAATGTGCAAAATTTGAGGACCTTTGCTGCAATTAAAATTTGGTGCTATTATGAGCATGAAAAATATGTGCATATTAATCAAAAGTTGAGGATAAGAATGCGATGAAAAAAGTCGGGGGATAAGTGTAAAAGTGAATAAAAGTTGATTACATTTATTACAATTAAAATACTGTGCGATCAACGAAAAAATGTGGTGTTAATATAATTACCCTTCCCTAATTTCATAATCCCATTTTTGAGTCTATTTTTATTGTCGGTATTTAAATTTACATTTTGATATACACTTTACCTTCGTCAATAAAGTATGAAAATATTTTATAAATAATTGAATTGGCAACGACAAAATGTACACGAAGAAAAATATATGTTCAAATCGTGGTTTATAATCGGACCAAATCGTTAGATTTTTTTCTCAAATCGTTTTAAATGATTTGATTTAGGTTTGAGTTTTTCTCAAACCGCTTAAAATGATTTGATTTGAAAATCTATATAAAAAAAAAAAGATTTGGTCAAATCCGATCGCTTACACCTCTACTATTCAATAGGACATTTTTCTCTAATGTAATTTGAGGGAAAAAAAGAGGTTACTTTTCAAAATTTCTATAAATGTGATCATATAGAGGTAATGAGATTTGAAGGATTCTTTCCCTTTGACCAGGTGAAAGGATCAAATAACAAGGTCCAGAATCCTTAACAAAATTGAGATGTGAACTACGTTTTTTCATTTCAAAATTTCAGTAACTAGGAAAAGGAAACAAAATAAATCAGATTAACAATTAGAACAGGCAAGCTGCTATTAAGCCAACTAACAAAGCCAATATATATAAAATCTTAGTGTTAGATTAAATCTTAATTTTTTATAATCTT
>CAIGRK010246474.1:0-10153 GCA_903798315.1 Fraxinus greggii | reverse complement strand
GGAGTGCAAACGGTCGCCGGACATATTTGTCGACCAGCGGCCTTTGTCTCCTAACAGGGTGTTCAGTGTGCAGGTAATGTCCACGTGAAGGGGACTTGGCGGGGATTTTGTTGGTGTATTTTTTTGGGTCAACACCTCTCATAGACAATAAGAACTGAGATGTCAAGATAATTTCAAATAGTAAAATTGATTATAGCAACTTGGGAGTCTTCACAAATCTATATGTACCTGCAAGCATCTTGGCAGCTTCTCCCGAGTACACTGCCAACACTGAGCAAAGTTCCTTCAAGTCCTGGGGCTGAATGATGCCAGCTAGGAGAGATCTTCAGACATAATGCACTTGTTAGTTTTCTGAACTAGTACTGAAGAACGACTTCTCAAAGGGAATGTAGTATTTATACCTGTAGGTAAATTTTGAAGGGCCCAAAGTTAATGCATTACCAGCAAAAGCACCAGGAATCAATGGCAATGAATCGGAAGGAAAAGAAGCCTTTATTTGGTCTGCCTGTAAATAGAATGTGTTCTTCAGATAAAACTCAAAATGATTTTCCACTAAATCTAGCAAGTACATCATTTTTTAACAACACAACTTATATACCTGCTGAAATTGCCGGATCTTGTGCACAGGATCTTTAACTGTTGATCCAAAGAAGAGTTCCTGACCTTTTCTTTTCTTGTTAACGGGAGGAGATCCATATCCAGAGGATCCAATAGCACCAGTGATGGCAGCATTTGCTGCCTGCTGGATGTATGCCATGTTGTGGGCATGATCTCCAAGAAACAGAGCCTGCCTCTCCTCACTTCCCTCATAATTTTTGCAGTCCAAGCATTTACAGTTTTCAGAACAAAGAATATTTGCTTGGAAGCACTCACAATACTTCTTGAGACATCCTGATTTCTTGCAGTGGCATCCTTTGTTATGCTTTGCCAAGACTACACCTTCCCCAGGCTCCTCCTGCATATATTTCAAATCAGTTTAGATCTTGCCAAATATAACTTAAAAAAAAACTTAAAACGCAAGTATAGGATGGATTGAAATGAATAATAATGTTGATTTCTTAAAACACAGCCCCCTGGTAGTAATCAGAAAAATGACATTGAAGTTCAAATATAGTATAACAATCAATTCCAAGGAAATATTTTTCGTGTTCAATCACTGATGGCATATTTTCCACAAGCAGCAACGGTTTACGCCCAATAAACTTGGGATCAACTACATGAATCCCCCCTTTTTTTTTTTTTTTGTGAATCTATTTTATCCAATTCTACTTTCACAAAAAGGTCCAATAAAAATCACAAGTTTTGTTTCCACATCACGCCATTTAAGATTTGTTCTACCTCTCTCACTTCTAAAATGCTCCATGGAGATCACATCAATCTTGTGAACAAGATCTTCCTTGGTCGAAGAAAAATATNACAAGCAGCAACGGTTTACGCACAATAAACTTGGGATCAACTACATGAATCCCCCTTTTTTTTTTTTTTTGTGAATCACAAGTTTTGTTTCCACATCACGCCATTTAAGATTTGTTCTACCTCTCTCACTTCTAAAATGCTCCATGGAGATCACATCAATCTTGTGAACAAGATCTTCCTTGGTCGAAGAAAAATATTATTGAGATCATTTTGATTCATCCTTCCTTTAATTCATGCTCACCTGGTTTCCCCTCTTGTTATTATATTTCTCATTTCTTATATTATAGATTCAAGTATAGCAACATATCCATGTTAACGTCCTTCCCCATACAGAGTGTATCATATAGACATTCTGTGTTGTGTCCCAACACTCAATAGCATAAAACATAGTTGATCTAATAATTTCATTCAATCAAATTTCAACCCATGCATTACATCCTGTTTAATTCTTATTATGAACAATTCAACCTAAGTGCCTACATAATCACTCTTTTGAACAACATAATCCTTTGTTTTACAACTTAATTATCATCCGTATTATCTAATACGACAAAAAGAATATTATCTGTCTTCCATTTTAGTAAACCTTAACCAAAAGCCTAGATATTTCAAAATGGTTTTTCAAATTTCTAACATACGATTTATCACCCTCATAGTCTAGTTGACTGAAACTATAACATCAGTTAATGACATACTAAAGAACCTCATCTTGAATATACCTAGTAAAATTTTCCACAACTAAAGCAAAAGATAAAGATTCTATTTGGAGCCTTGATGCAAACGTATAATAATAAGATATACTACTTAACCTACTAGCTATCACACAATAACATTGCACTATCATACACATCCTCAATAATATTTATATATCCAATAGAATTATTTTTGTCCTCTAACATCCACCATAGGATCTAAAACCGGTGACCTATATTTTTGATAATTAGTCACTAAGGTGTGGTCACTGCGTCCCCTTTGTGAAGAGGTACCACTCCCGAAGTTACGGGATCTATTTTGATGAGTTCCTTGCAGAGAGTAATCTCACGCCTAGCTCACTGATGAGATAACAACACCCACATGGATCCAAGGTGGCCCCAGAAGCTGAACCAAAGCCGGTCGTTTCGATACCAAGAGCTTTAACAGTTGCCGAAAAGAGGTTCACAAGGCAGTAGGCGAGCTTCGAAATCCGGGAACAACCGAACAACCTACTTGTGAGCTGCCAAGTACGAATCTTGCAACAATATTGGTGCAAAATGATCAACCCTTCACTTGCTAATCGTTCATGAGTCGAACTCATCTACCGTATAATTTTCAGTTGTACTATATATACATAATGATTTACATCCAAAATGATGTCGTGAGATATGATTGAGTCGAACATTTTTTCAACCAAATAAAAAAAAAAACAAAACAAAACAGACCTCCACTTTGACACCTCATTTGTATGTAAATTATTATACAACGCCATTATATAGCATTATTCTATAATTTTCCTAGATCAATATACCAAGATGATACGGAATTTTACTTCTTTATCCAGCAATCTCAAAAGTACATGAACTAATTCTTTGAAACCTTTAAATTACACTTTAAACTATGCTTAATCACCACCTTCATAAATTCTTATTATAACTCATAAGCCTAACACCTTGGTAGATTGTATAATCTCTAATATATCACTGTTTCTCCATTCATTCGGCATTCTTTATTGTTCAAAATCCCAGAAATACATGGTCAAAAAATTGCTTGTCAAAACATGAGTGTGAATAATAAAGTAGTGTAAACCTCGAGAATATGACACGCATAGAATGCTAAAATAAATATAAAAAATTGGGCCTAATTACAAGAAGCATAAATACACAAAAAGACACTCGGCTTGTTCTAACTTAAACATCTTCTATAAATTATTGTCGATATCATCAAAAAACTAGTTTCAACTCGAGCTTCCAATCATTTATGCTTCTGTCAAAGTGCGTATGATGTCTTCCATAGGGATGTAAACGAGCCGAGTCGGCTCGTGAACCGAAGTTTGTGGCTAGGGCTCCTTTGGCCCAAGTTGAATTGAGCCAAAGCTCGGACGAAAAATTGAGGCTTGACTCGAGCTTTACGCTGGGGCCTTATCGAGCCGAGCCCAACTGGCTCGAGCTTTTTTTTTTTTTTCATTCATGCAGCTGCTGCTTGAAGCTCAAGCAACTATAGACCCGTGTCACGGGCCATTTTAGCCTGCTACTCGGGCTGGTCCGTATGGCTCGCCGAGCTACACGAGCCGGTTTAGGCTCGGGCATTCGTAGGGAATTGAGGCTCGGCTCGAGTCGCGAGTCCGCCGAATAGGGCTTTTTACAAGCCCTAGCTGGATTGACATCCTTAGTCTTCCATTGGCAAGATAACTTTATAATAAAACGAAAAAAATCCTAAAGAGAACAATTAGATGCGAAAACTGTCTTTCTGAGCTTAAATACGACTTAGATGAATCATACAAGGGGATTTAAGGAAGAATGAAATCAGGATTTAGGGTATCATCTTAGGACACATTGTATAGATTGAAGTAATCATCAAGGCAATGGTACAAAAGGTTTGAATTCTTTGTACTAAAGATTGGCTTCAAGAGAAATAATTTATGATAGCAGCATGTACTGATAGAATATTGAGAAGCTACATATCTACTATTATATGTAGATGATACGCCATAGTTGGACAGAACGTAGGGGCCATATAAACTTCCAAGCCTAGTTGTCATCCTCATGAAGTAACATAGTTTCTGCCATTACAAATCTTAGGACATAACCGAGCTCTGATACCAAACTACTGCAATAAAAAGCGAGATTAACTCGAGATAAAGACACAGACTTGTTGATTCTTCATAATCCCAAAAATTTTGGGTCAATGACTCTAAATTAAATACTAAAAAATCAACACGATATTGAGAACTCTCAATTTTATTCACTTCAAAAAAGCGGCCAAATAATAAGTTCTAATTCTTTTTTATTAGAAAATAGTACAACCTAAACTCTAGATTTATTAATGAGTAGAATAATCCCTAAACTATTAATAAATAACAAAAATAAAATATAAATTTGATGTAATAATCGTTAGCCCAAGCCCAATCTAAGTGTGTTCCATTTTCGTCAACTTTCCTATGCAAAAAATTAAACTAAGAGTTAAGACAAAAGAATTAACATGAAAATGGTTCTTTATTTTAATTTCATGGGCTTAATAATGTACACAATAATTTGTATCATACATGAAAAATCCTGACAAAGAAGATTGCGAACATTTGAAATGGTTACTTAAATACTTGAATGACTTTATAGAAGTTGGCATATTCTTATCACTATAAAGAAGTTCAGCTAAAAGGTTTTGTGAACTAAGATTTTATGGGAATAGGTATCTATAAATGAGTCAAACACGTTATTTGCTTTCATTCGAACTTTGCCCATCTTACCACATTGCTCAAGAAATCTTGTATATCATGTTCTTTGTTTTGTCCCTTTTGTATTGATTCTAGAATATGCCACTTTTGTGTTTAGGTTCTCATGCGTGAGTTTAGAGATGTCAAACCGAGCGGGCAGTTTGAAACCACTACGCCAGCAAAAAATAACCGAAACTCGAACTAGGCTGATCAAGGCTTTGGATTTAGTTCTGACAGTTAAGCACGAGCCTCTGTGATATTTTACAAATATATAAGGAAAAAGATTCCTTTAATGGAGAGCCAAACTACTCTATGTTTTATGCCTAGAAGTTTCAAAGAATTTTTTTTTCCATTAAAACTTTTCAAGGCGGAATTTATTCTTGCCTAGAATATTTGAATCCACTAAAATAAGGAATGGGAAATTATATAATTTTATTTTCTTGTGTAATTTAATTTAGAAAATAAGATAAAAAAAAAAGCTATGCAATTCAACTCTGATCAAACCGTCCCACTTCAGGACAAGCGTAACACACATTCCAATCCCATTGAAACCTTTCAATGGTCCAAGGTCAATCCGAACAGGTAACTTGAATAAGCTGGTCTTGTAATGGCTCCGGGTGCATGTTTCAACTAGTGGCAGGCCAGTTCAAACTAGACCAACCCGGTTTGACATGCCTGTGTAAGTTCTTTGGGAGTAGCTTGTATTTGTGTGGTTGTTACAAATGTAGGCTTGAGTGTTGTACGACAAATCGGGCAAGCCTCCTTGTGCGGAGCTCATGAAGATGTACACCCATTTTTGCTGAGCCTCTACAAACTTATTCTTTATTCTTCTGCTATTTCTTTGAAGTTGTGTTAGTTGTGGTCCTTTCCGAGGTTATCAACGCTAGGTAGAAAATCCGTTAGAACAAATTTAGCCCATGTTTAGGCTCCATTAAAAATGTATTTTAAAATAGTAATTTTTTGGAAAGTGTGTGATTAAAAAATAAGAAAATGTTTTTGGTTTGCATGTAATATTATTTTATTGGAAAGTGTGATGGAAAATAAGAGAGAGAAAAATGTATTTTTTGGATAATAGAGCCCAAACTGGTCTAATGGTGTATCCGTAAGAAGCAATTGGGGAAGAAGGCAATGTAAATACTAATGCAAGTAGATCAATAAACTAGCAATATTAATCAAATGCTGATATTAGGAATTATCACACCATCATTACATTCCACTTATGAACAGGAAGTACAAACTATAGTTGTTTTTTCTCATTCACCTCAATGATAAATATTCCAGTTATGCCAATGAATTAGGATTGACTACGATAAGTTCTCTCTGTATACTGTGACATGCATTAAGCAGAATATGCACATTGATTTTTGTTCTTTGCAATGTTAACACAAGAAGCAAAAGGCATCACTTCAAAGTGTTACAGACTGCATTTACAACGCACTTTTCCAAGTCAAATGAAGGCCATGCTTGTCTTATCTCTTTGATGAGAAGAAAATTTATTAATATATTTCAGAGTAGAATATGATATATACATCAGAATTTCTGTCAAAAGTTAAATTAAAAGGATCCCTACTTACGGATAATTTAAAAGCACAGAACACTAAATCTACTAATGAAGTGTCAGATATAAAAGCATAATAGTTTATTTCAGGAAATATGCTAAGCACAGAAAAGTCCTCTAGCAAATCAAACATAAAGTAACTAAATTTTATATCATAGCATACGCAACCATTTAAGTTTAGACGGTACCCTAAGATCACGAGCTCCATGTGGACTGCTTGCAATTTTTGGCCTGAAAGCCTGTGGATTACGCTCCAGTGTAGCTTCAACTGCTTCTCGTCTGGCATCGTCATTTTCAATGTTGTTATGACAATTCACACAGTTGCATCCATCGCAATATACGCCAGATGCAAAGCATTCGCAATACCTGACCATTAAAATATTATGCATCATTAAAAAAACCCACACAAAAAAACAGTTTGCAGTTAATGCACACATGCTTAATAGTAGGAGAATTCAAACCATTGGACTGTCCGCATTGGGAAATCCAGACAAAATTATCAGTTCAGAAGATGTACACTGAAGTGCATGAGAAACCCAAAAGGTGTGCACAGTTGACACACACAATAAATTTGTGAGAGATCAAAATACAAAACTGTCAACAACCAAGGTAATTATCAGTTGCAACCCATGTACACCGTGATATATCAAAAACCCAAAAGGTATTTGTCAATTGTCAGGGTTAACAATAGTCTCCAAGAATGGATAAATAGTTTTCTTTATTTACCAATTGCCACTATAATTTAGATATTGGTTAATAAATGAACATACAACTAAGTCTTTTTGATATTTGATACCCAACAAGTGCCATAGTTATCTTATAAAAGATTATATCAGAATACAGATGTTGCTAAAAGGGAAAGAGATTATTTAGCATCCAGTGAATACATCAGTATCGCAATCCAATGAGTGATGGTCTTTTTATATGCTATAAACATCAGTTAAGATCTCTAAACAAATCCATCAATAATTGCAGTTATTCTGAGTCATTACCTAAAATACATGTGGCTACACTTATGATATCCTCAAACACACACACAAGAGTGGAAACAGTCATCAACACTGTAGTACAGACACTTCAACTAAGATAGCACGTCCGACACGTGTCGATACTGACACTCCTTGGACACTCTACTATAAATTTTTTCCTTTTTTATTAAACATATTATATATTTTTAAGTCAGAGTTATCAGTTAATCACAAATAGGTACTCACATTTAAAAAGTTTCAACAAGAAAAATTAATAATCAGTACAAACTAAATTTATACCATATAAATGAAGTATTTAAAAGAATTTAATCAACGTGTCGCGTTAGTACTTCTTTGAAAAATTATGTGTCGACATATCCAATACATATCACGTCGGACATACATATCAGTGTCAGTGCATCATAGGTTATCAACGTCGATTACATACAGATGGAACTTGAAAAACCTGAATTCGAATTATCTCCAAAGAATAATATCAGTTATCTAGTCCAATAGTTTAATTACAAAATATTGGCCAATTCCTGCCAAGACCACTAATAAATGGCTAAAGCTCAAATGTGAAAGCAACAAGTCTGTTCCATGTCCTTGATTTTGACATTGTTGAGGCAATGGATGCACCAGCTGGCACATAGAGTACAGACTACCCTATTGGCTGTTGCTTAAGCTGTAGCACTCATACTGAATCCTTCACTTCCCCACCTTTACTACCCTATTGGCTGTTGCTCAAACTGTGGTACTCACTACATCAATATCATGGCAAGAATGTAAAGGAATCAACATATTTTGAATCAGGCTTTGCTAACTGCAAAATACATAAAATGTGACAGCTACTTACAACTTCAAACACCGTGAGTGTTTGCAGTTACACTGCTTTTGCTTCTTTGGAGTACCATCATTAACTTCAGCTGGATTTTGCCTTGACCGTGCCCTTGGGGATTCCGGTTTCCTGAAGGAATAAGAGTATGAATTATAACACAAAATAGCAAGAGAACTGTCTTGGTATATCAATTATATATGCTGCGTGCATAATATAGGCACAAGTGGAGATCATTAGAAAGTCAATCAAATGTATCAAATGCTTATCGTTTTCACTATATAACACTATGTAAAGTAAAAGAACGAAGACAAAGAACCATTCCAGAATTAAATTTAAATTTTCATCTTCATATGATTAGGCTTCAAAAAACAAGTGAGGAATCTGCTAGGATGTAATTCTCAATCCTCATGAGCTATGATGCAATGAAAAATACAAGTATGCAATAAATCCAAATGATTGAAAATGTCATTAACCCAAAAATATGTGGCAAGCAGACTAAGGCAAGAAAATACACGGGAATCTTCTCATTCAAAAGAGCAGATAATTTGTTATATGTGCACCACAAACAAAACTATGTCAAAATCAGAGATTACACATAAAAAAGTATTTACAGAATTACTTAGTGAGGTAACCCAAAATATGATGTTGGAACAAGTGAATAGGCATTAGGATCCACTTTTATATTGATGTAACCCACAAATTACTCATCAGCTGAGTGATAATCGAATGAGTCAAAGACATAAAGACTTCCACAAAAGTTTCTATCTTAACAAGCTAAATTAGATTTTGAAGGGCCAGAAAGAAATTTGTATAAAAAATTAACGGTCAGTCTATCCAATTTATCTTTCAAATTTATATAAACCAATAAATAACAAAATTGTCTATCTGGGGAGCTCATTATATAAAGAACGAATTCTAAGATGGTTCTGAAAATTATGAACGTTCAAAATGAAAAGATCAAAAATTTGTAACTGAACTGAAATAACTGACGAACAAACCCACAGATTTTTATGAATTTCCAAACTTTAGCTGTATATAAATCACTTTTCTCCAAAACATCAAAATTGTTCAACAAATTTAGATTCAGAGTAGAAAAGACTCACAAAGCAGGTCGAACGGAAGAATGAGAGGAAGATACGGCTGGTTGCGGAGCTCGTTGCATTGTTAAAAATGGCATCTGTGGCAGCGGTGGAGGCTTTGGCGGCTGATTTTTCGGCTTCACTAACTGCTGCTGCTGCGGCGGCTGGTTAAGATGGCGCGGCGTCTGTGATTGCTGCGGTCGAGATACCTCCAGCAAAGCCAATCCCAAGGACGATGATGCGCCATCGCCGAACCCCGTAAAATCCAGTTGTCTCGCCGGATTCCTCACCGGAAAATCCGTCGCTGTTGGTGGAGTAGCCTCTGATTGCTGCGGCTCTTTTGGAAAGAAATCCCCTCCCTCAGTTTGTTCCATTAAAAAAAATGGAACAAATATGACGCAATTTTTCGTATCAGTCAACACGAATTATACACCTGTTCTCACTGGAACACCCAAAATTGAACGAATTTCGAAATTCAAAATCTAAAAAGGGCAAAAATCTGGAATTAAATACTGGTCTCTTTTTACACAGATCAGATTCAAACAAAAATCCAATAAATATGTCAGGCTCTAAAATTCCTCACTAATTAACCTCAATCGAGAAGCCTCTTGATCCGTATTTACGTATAGAACTACGTATATAAATACAAAAACACATACGAATAATTTGTTTAAGAAAATAAAAAAAAAATGAGGAGGAGGAGGAGGGATTTTCGAAAGAGAAGGGTGGAGGATTTGAGTAGCTCCTCCCTCTCTGGCTCAGCTTTTGAAATTCAATTTTACAAATTTTGGACGGTCAGATTTAGCTGATAATCTCATCGTACGGTTTCCACCAAGAACATTGAATCCAACGGGTAAAATTCATAGAAGCCACGAAGGTGGATTTTGG
>CAIGRK010246470.1:0-14986 GCA_903798315.1 Fraxinus greggii | reverse complement strand
TTTTGGAAAACAATTTTTCAAAATGACAAAGAGAACACATTTTCAACAATCTCAAAATGGGCACTCAAAACACAAAACTCAAAATGAATTGAAAACACAAAACAGAAAACTGAAACACGAAGAGAATAGCCCCTAATCTTTTATTAATGAAAATAAGAAGCTTGCTCCATAGCATGAAGACAACTACAAAACAGAGACTAGGATGATTCCTAATACAATAACTACACAAGATTAACCAAGTATGCATGCATGTTCGTCTACCTATTCCATAAACAACAATATTCTCTTAAAAAACCCAAAATCTACAAAATAATACATCATGAAAGGTGAAATGGAAATTTGACGTTCAACTTGGATCTTAATCAGACATTTTAGTTAAGATCATCGGCTGCAGAAGATAGACTTATCAGAACCTCAGGAAGAAACTTCTCTAGTCTAAAAAATGTTCATAATACAAAGCAAATGGATTTAAAAACAAAAATGTAAGCCTTGTCCAAGCAATGCAAAAGAGAACTAGGACTTTGAGCACATATAAATCACAATTCCTCAATGCCAATCTTCCCTTCATAGAAATCATAGAGTTTAGGTACTTGCTTCTCATGTTTGGTCACAAACTTTTCCAAGAAATATTTCTCTGTAGGCAATAACACAGTAGTCAGTTTCAAATCTTTCTTCTTAATCAATTCCCTTGAGAACAAAACCTGAATGGTGGAGCACCTAGGAATTATCCTATTCTCCAAATTGAAGAAAAGAACTGTAGGGCAAGATGCAATCATTTTGGACTCCCACCCCATCTTATTAACCAGAAAGTCCATTGTCCTAGTGATCTTCTTCTCAGACAAGATCATGCAATTCGGGTGTTTCCTAAATGCCATGTATATATCATCCTTCGACCAACCCAATTTACTGTAAGTCTCGTAACACCGAGCCCATATTGTTTTATTGCCTTTTCCAGAAATTGCATGTAATGCCAATACAAATGTCGATCTCAAAGGATTGAATCCCATTTCCACTACCTCGGAAACAGAGGCTCTGAACTCTTCATGCCTTTGCATTATGGCCTCCGGAAAATGTGTCAATAATAATATGATACACGACTGTGGCACATTAAGTTCTTTCAAAACCGTAATATTTGGAGCAAGATTCTTCCCAGGATCCTCTAGAAAAACCCATGATGTCCGCTTGACAGCAGCAGCCACCTTTTCATCAGTTAATAGCACACTCTTCAGGTAATTATAGTTAGGAATAATTTGATTCTCCAAACTTCTAGTCAACAAAGTAGGGTCTCTTGATATTGTGCCCCCAAGGTGAGCCTGTGAAACCCCGATAGATTTGAAAAATTCGAGCTTGGGCAAAAGGGTCTTCTCAGGATTGGATAAAAGAAGCACAGGCCTTCTCCGAACAAGGTTAGCAATATGGGTTTTACTAAACCCATGTTTCTGTAAAAGGGCTATAACTGAATTTGGTTTCTCTGGGGTTTCAAAATGCACTTTCTCAGAAGCAGAAATAGCCTTCTCTGGAGATAGCCCACATGAATTTATCAAATAAGAAATCGTATAAGAACTTTCTTTTGCTAATTTCTTTGAAACTTTTTTCTTTACGGGTGCAGAGGTTGCAGTTCTTAAGTCCAACTCCGAAGAGCTCACATCCACGAGACTACATAAATTGATAAATTGTTGTTTTTTATAGCATTCTGATAAGGTAGTATTAAAAATCAATCCATCTTTGTGAAGTAAAGGAAGTGATGCATTTGAATCTGCAGCAAGTTTCTTGAACGGGAAGAGTTTACAATAAAGATTTACAGAAATCATGGCAGCCTAAAGTCCTCCAAAGAGAAAGAAAGAGTGAAAAAACTCACTTGTTGTTTAGTTTATTCGTATTGGTTTTGAGAGAGAATTGTATCTGCAGATCATCCTGAACTTCAAAGTGGCTTCAGATTGAATTGTTCGTACGGCTGTGTGTGAGAGATTTCATTTCATCAGAAGGGCAGAAGAATTGAGATAAAAACGTCTGCACAGAGAACGCGCTTTTCAGAAGTCGGGTGTTTTAGGTAATAATTTAATTCCAATTATTTTAAATTATGGTCAACATAAGTAATTTGTTTATTTATACCTTCACCGATGATTTAAAAATTACATGTATAATGACAAACTGGAGCTTCAATTCGAAATCTAAGTACGTTTGAGATTTAGGGGAAAAAAATCATTTCTTGCATATGTGATTTCACATCATTCTTTTTAAGACTTCTAGAAATGATAAAGTTCGGAATCACAGAGTTCAGCATATTGAGAAGATATTTTTAAGCGATTGTAAATATCATAATAAAAGAAATATATTTAACAAATTATTCATACATTTCGTATGATTCACAAGTATCATTTATTTTTTCACTACTTATTATATTACTAATTATAAACATCTTACCAAACATATTCTTATGAGAAAATTGCAGTCAAAATACCAAATCTTTAATTTAATAGAATGCTTGACTCAAACATTTCATTTGTGTCACTCTGAGTGTCAAACTTTTAAAAACTAGTATGTGAAGTCCAAAATTACGAAAACCGTCATGAGGCCTTCATTTGACCCTAGAAATGAAAAATTTATAATTTTGACCAGATAAATAAGGGCGTTTTAGTCAAAGCATATTTTCCTTTTTAAAAATCAAAAAACCAAAAACAAATAAAAATTATCTTCTCCTTCCCAACACCCCTAATTACAATGCACCCACGACACCCTACCCTACCCTACCCAACCACAAAACCGAATTTAAGTCTCACCCGCTACCTCCACCACCACCAACCACGACATTTTCATTAACTTACCTTTGGAAAATTTTTCGATTGTTCGCTAAATTTTGAAAAACGTCGTCGATTGCTCATTGAGCTTTGAGTTGGTCAAATTTTGGCCACTAAACTTATAAAATAATGTTAGGATGTTGTTAGTTAAAAAATATGTACCGCAAGTAAAGGAAGTGCATAAAAGTAAAAAAGTTGACAATAGAGTACGAGCTATCAATTCCACGAGAAATGATTACTCATTACACAATAGTTAAATTTAATTTTAAATTATTTTTATCATTTGTTAAATTCAAATTTACTGTCCGTTTCGGTGTTAAAAATAAATTAAAATAAAATTTGAATTTTACAACGAAACACACAATAAATTTAATTAAATGAACGGTGAAAATAGCTTAAAATTATACATAAATATGTTAAAATTTAAATTTAACTATATTGTAATTGAATAATCATTTATAGTGGAATCGACAATTCGGACTCATTTGTCTACTTTATTACTTTTATCCGATCTCTTTGCCTTGCGATACACATTTTTTAATGAACAAAATGCCAACGTCATTTATATAAATTTAGTGACCAAAATTCAAATATCTCAAAGTCCAGTGAGCAATACGTTTTTCAAAATTTAATGATGAATAAAAAATGTTTTTAAAAGTTTAATGAGCAATCAAATATGTGACAAATTGTTAATAGCGTGATGTGACGCCACTTGTACATTCATTTAATCAAGTCACCAATTCCGTTAAATATTTGAAAAAACTGTTATGCTAGTGCGTAACGTCCAACGTTTAGATAAATTTAGCGACCAAAACTCGAAATCTTAAATTCTAGTGGGTAATCGAAAATAAAGATATAAGTTCGGTGACCATTACAACAATTAACTCCAAGGATAAATATATTTATACAGGGAGCCAACCTGGTCTTCCCAACCTATCACAGGGGCCAACCCGTCCCCATTTTCTTCATAGGCCCTGATAATGTAGCATGTTTTAACCTTCAAAGCATAGAAATTAAAGCAGTGGATTAAAAAAAATGTTTTGTAGATTATGTTACTTTCCAAGACATATTTTTTGAACTCTCGTTTGCCAATTCACTAGATTTGCTTGTGTCAAAAACTAAAGTATGAATCTTGGGAGCGGCACGGCGAACTCGTATGGAATTTTATAGATATATAGATGCACACAGATGAATGTGGATTTCTAACGCTAAAAGTGACGATGGCTATGGCGAAAGATCAAAGAGACAGAGATGGTGCCGACAATTTGTGAGTAGGATAAGTAATTGGTGTTCACTTGCTAACTTTTGGTTTTCGCTGGAAACAATGATGACAAAAGGCGGGGGCAAAATTTAGATCTAAGTGGTTAGTCCTGTCACTTTCATGCATGTATGTGATGTGCACATTCGGACACATTATAGACATCAAGACCATCATTTAAGTAAAATGATTGACAATTGTTGGCACGTAGACGATGAAGTAGTGAAAATAAAGTATATAAAAAAATAAATATTTTTTAATAATAATAAAATTACGTATTAAATACGAAGAGGTTGTTGGAATATTTAGAAATTTTTAATCCGCAAAATATGCTCTTTAAAAATGGAGCATGCCTTCAAGATAAAATCATGAGGACGATAGACAACCTTAAAATCTCCAAATTACCCTCGAATTTCCCACCAAACCTTAAATGCAGGGACCATTACATAATTTTTAATATTACAGTGTCGATTGCGGGCCTAGATTCGGATCGCCCGTTTAAAGAAAAGCCATTTCCGGGTGTCTTTTTATTTATTGCGTAGCCTTCCCTTTCTTCCACACCTTTGGCGGGTACCTTACAAACTGACGAATCACTAGAGAGAGAAAGTTGTATGTATATGTATGTATGCATAGAGAGAGTGTGTAAATTTGTTGTATGTATAGACAGAGAGAGATAGTTGTGTGCAAAAAGTAAAGTAAAATACCAGGCCGTACGGACACTATACATACACACTCGCTCGCTCACTCACTCACTCACACTGTACAAAAGTACACATCAATCGCACTGTAGAATTATCTCTCACGGACAGCTCGAAAAACCCTTCTTCCCTCGTACGTAGTAGTTATAATATATTACAGGATCATCGGGGTTTTTTGTGTCATCTAAGGAAAAAAGAATATTGTATTATATGAGGATTAATTATTGTACCTTTTAGCGTTTGATTCTGTCAAGTGATTCAGAATTGAGTGATAGTGGGAATGGAGTTGTACGGAAGGAGAAACGGGTCAGAATCGGGTCAGCAGCAGGTGGATTGGGCTCCGGCAGGGCAAGAACCCGGTTTGGAAGGTAAGGATTTTGAGCTATTTTGGTTCTTTGCTGGTTTTTTACGTGCATTGTGATATGTTAGGGTTTTCAGTAATGAGAATGGATGGTTTCTGAAGAAAAGGGTTTTTGGTTTTGATTGTTTAGAATCGATGCGAAGGTTGAATTTGTGGGAAAGTGTAGTGTACCCGGAGAGGCCAGGTGCGGCAGATTGTGGGTACTATATGAGAACCGGGTCCTGTGCATATGGCACAAAGTGTCGGTATAATCATCCCCGTGATCGTGGAAGCTCGGTATGTGCTTGATCGTGTTCCTTAAGTACTATTCCGTTGGTTTTTTTGGCTGTATTTGTCATTGTAAATATGCAGTTTTTGTAGCCATTCTAATCAATTTGGGGTTTCTGTATTACACTCTTTCGTGAGGGTATTTTAGTTTTTCTTTATATCGATTTGATGAGCGGATTTCTTTGTTAAGCATTTACATAATGTATATTTGACTTAAAGTTGTAGGTCGTCGTATTATTTTCTGAGTTCTTTGGTTGGTTCATCAGATTGGGGGTGTGATGAGAGAGCATCCAGAGCGGGTAGGGGAGCCTTCATGTCAGGTACCCAGCTTTACCTTTTCTGGTGACTGGTTGTATTTTTCACACGTCATGTTGTATGGACAATCTCAGAATCATTATTATTTATCTGAAGCATTGCTCGATCTTTTTCTCTAATGAGTGAAATGTCAATGCTTAATGTGCAGTATTATTTAAGGACAGGGGCCTGTAAATTTGGTCCATCCTGCAAGTTCAATCACCCGAAAAATGCTGGTGGATCCTTGATCAATGTGCCTCTAAATATTTACGGATATCCATTACGACCGGTAATTATAGTGTCAAGGCATAATATATGCACATTGATTCAAGTTATAAAGAATTTTAATTGTCATGTTATCATCTTTTACAACAGGGTCAGCAAGAATGCTCCTACTATTTGCAAAAGGGGCAATGCAAATTTGGTAGAACATGTAAATTCGATCATCCTCAGCCAGTTGGTTTATCAGTGCCAGCACCTGCACGTTCGTTTTATCCAACAGTGCAATCTCTTTCTGCTCCTTCTGAGCAATATGACAGCACATCGAGCACTTATAGAGTTGCAAGGCCTCCTTTATTGCCTGGTTCATATGTGCCCGGTGCTTATGCTCCCATGTTGCTTCACCCAGGAGTGGTTCCGATGCCAAACTGGAATCCGTACTCGGTAGGCCATTCTAGAAGTATTTAGTCGATAAATTATCTTCGTACCCACACATAATGCCCTCATATTTTGTTGTTGTTTTACTTATGCAGGGACCAGTTAGCCCAGCACCATCACCTGGTGCTCAACCCTCTGTTGGAGGAGCTTCTGTATATGGAATGTCGCAACTAGCGTCTTCTGCACCTGCCTTTACGGGAGGTTATGCCCAGTCACCTTCTTCTGCCTCCCCTTTGAGCGTCGGTGTAACATCGCAACACCAATTACCAGAAAGACATGGTGAGCCTGACTGCAAATACTACATGAGAACAGGGGGTTGTAAATATGGATCATCTTGTAGGTATAACCACCCACCAAACTGGGTTGATACAAACACAAATTGTGCGCTTAGCCCCTTGGGGCTACCTCTGCGTCAGGTATGTATGGTCTTTTCTTTTCAAAAGCTCCATCTCGTTTTATCCTGAATAGGTGAGCTATTTTTTTCTTTTTTCTATTCCACTATCTATGTTTTTCCCCTTTCGTCTCTTTCCCAGTAAGTGTGCATTGTATTGGTTTGGAAATTCCATTTCAGATGTCCTTGTGATAGATTTTCTTGTGTTCTTCTCATGGTGACTAGTATTATGAGCATGTGGCTTATTTATCTTGGTAATTATGTTATCACTTCTAAGTGCAAACCACATTATGCTATTCAGTTGATAATGGTGGATCTACACGTGCTCTTTAATGCAATTTTGCATTATATTGAACTTATGAAAGTTAGAATTTTCTGGTAATGGGGATGCTTAGAACCAAATGTTCAATTTTAAGCATGTACAATATTTTTATGGTTGGCTCGAAATCATATCAATTTTAATTCTGGTCTCAATGAAATTTCCAGAAGGAAAAGAAGACTGTTACTTCATTTCTATGTGGTTCTGAAGATTACAAACTACTGTCAATTCTCTTATACTGGAAAATATTTACCCTGTTTACCTGTCGAACTTTTCCTTCCCTTTTTCTTTTCAATTCTCTCAGGTACTTAGCACCGGTGATCTGTTTTTTATACCCCCCCTCCTTCTCAGCTCAACTCACCCTCTCATATGATTTTATTTCTAATTATTTCGGTTAGATGTTTCACTTGTGAATAAAGAAGTTCCTAAAGTGTGTTTTTTATTTTTGGTTTGGGGCTGCACTCGTACATATAGCCCTTGTTTGGGCTTCATTAAAAATGCATTTTGGGAGAAAATGCATTTTTGAATAGAAATATTTTGGAGAATGTATAGTAAAAAATAAGGAAATGTTTTGGATTTACGTGTAATATTATTTTATTGAAGAATGTGCGGTTGAAAATAAGAAAGAGAGAAATGTATTTTTGGAGAATGGAGGCCAAACAGGGGCATAATGAACAAAATATTTTTAATTAATGTGAAGTGTTGTCCTGTACCATTTTGTAACTTATGGTTGCCCCTTCTAACAACTTTGGTGGGGTGATGGTTGGGCATTGATACTTCTATTTACCGTGAAACAAAATTGGCATCGCAATGAGGTTTAACAAAAGAATATGATTTTCAAGATTTTTGTTCCTTCAATGTTCCGAGATTATTAGCTACTGCTTGTAACTATCAATGGATTATGACAGATTTCGAGAGATAAAAACCTGATTTCACGTTTCTCTGTGTTTATTTGTTTGAGAATCTTTGTTTAGGTTGTTAGTTAGCTACTTAGTTGACTAGTTTGTTCATCCGTTTTTGATTCATTATATCATTCTTTTTTTCGTTTATGTGATGCCTCTACTCCTTTAATTCTTCTTAGTTTTGTTTATACGACGACTCCTATTCTAGTTTATTACACTCTTCATATTCTTAGACTTTTTTATACAAGGATTTTAGCCCCTGTTTGATACCCATTTTGTTTGAAAAATAATTTTTGGAATAGTGATTGATGGAAGATTGTGTGGTTAAAAAGTAAGGAGAATTTTTGAATTTATGTGTAATATTATTTTATTGATAGAATGTGTGGTTGAAATGAAGAAAGAGAAAAAAAATGAGAAATAAATGAGTGTCAAATTTACACAGTAAACATCATAATAAANACCAAATTACATACTGCTGTTGAATTTTTAATGAAACTTAGCCCTTGTTTGACACCCATTTTGTTTGAAAAATAATTTTTGAAATAGTGATTGATGGAAGATTGTGTGGTTAAAAAGTAAGGAGAATTTTTGAATTTATGTGTAATATTATTTTATTGATAAAATGTGTGGTTGAAATGAAGAAAGAGAAATAGAATGAGAAAAAAATGGGTTTCAAACAGGGCTTTAGTCTTTAGTTTTTTATGCTCTTGCTTTGGAGGCATGTATCACCAACTTCAAAGAACAAAAAGAGACAATGCATGAAACAGTACATGCATGTGGTAGTGGATGGAGTTGAGAACATAATAAATTACAATCTTAACAGTTGCCAGGGGAAATCAGTACTGAAAATTCTCATGCTAAAGGCCGTATTATATATTTCAAGAAAATGGTGTCAGATGAGTTAAATTATTCAGACGTACAAAGTTAAAGAGTTTTTTTTTTTATAAAACGGTGCTACTGTCACGTGACCGTGTATAACTTATTAATTTTTTTATTTAAAGAAGTTTACTTGTGAAAGAAAATTCAATCTCTATTATTAACAAATGATGTTCGTCTGGAGGTAAAGCCGGACTTTCCCTTCTAACACGTAGTTTCTCTATTATTAATAAGTGGTAGGGAGCTGATGCCAATCCGCAACCACTTGAACATGAATTTTCGTTAACATGAATTTTCGTTAAACGGGTAAAGAAAATTTCTATTGTTTCTCAATAACTCGTTTTTTATTTGAGAGGTCAAAAGAAGCCAAACATTGGTTAAGGAACCATCAGAAAACTTGAGCTAATAGTCCTATTTGCCTTGTACAGTTGGGTTGCAAAACTGGAGCCATCTTTACTCCTTTTAACTTAAAATTACAGGTAATATTGTAGAGTAAAAGATTTAACATGAAGTGAAGTAGGACCAGAGCAACTTCGATCTTCAGCAAATGAAAATAATCGAGATTGCATCTCTGTTTGCTTTATTCTTTATTACCCAGTGTTAGCGTATGCATACAATGCATACTTTTATTTCTGAATGACTGCCTGAATGTATTATGTTTGTGAAGTTGCCTTTTAGCATACCTTTTGAACTAGACGGGTCAACGCAATCCTTTTTGACACAATTTTCTCCCATTTTTATTTTGACGAACAGGGGATGCAGGCTTGCTCTTTTTATTTGCAGAAAGGACACTGCAAATTCGGGCGTACTTGCAAATTTGATCATCCAATGGGAACTGGAATTAATCCAGCTTCATCGTACGCAGAAATGCCAGGTACTTCTTAAATGCTCTATCTATCTTCTGCTACAACACTTGTACCAACTTATTCATTTCAGGAGATGCAGGTTGAATATGTTGTAGGGTCGAAACTGGATCTTGGTGTATGCAGCCTTCTGGAAACAAGTCCAGTGGTTATGTTCGTCGGATGTTTTCAAACTTTTAAATGAGATTTTTCCTTCGAGTACATATAGAAGCACAGGAAAAGATAGGGAAATTCGTCATTCAATAAAATACGGCTTTCACCCTCTTATTTCAAGTTTCGCCTCCAACATGTCTAGCCTGACTCTTCTGTCGACTATTATTTAGTTTATGTTTCCGTATGGTTGATTAAAGTTCATCAAATCTGTATGATATATGTAATTCAACACATTGTTATCGAAGATGTTGATCTTTTGCTCCACGTTATATATCTTGAAATTGAAATGGCATAATCGTTTTGGTTTTTGAAGTTAACCTTCAACTTGTATTTGCTCGCTGGAGGTTTGGTCATCTGTGGTAGCCTTTTTCTGAACTGAAGAGGGTGAGGTGAACCAACTGGCTTTGCTTTTCTTTATTTCATGTTGACTAGTATGTGGTTTGATTTCATGCAAATTTATCTAAAGGGCCCTTCTTACAATCGTTTTGGTGGCTACCACATGAGCATCCCCGGGTTTAAGAGCATAAACTTTTGAGTGGCTCAATAAACTATACAAGAGTAAATCAGAAACTGCACTTTTAGGCATAATTTATTTTTACACAATTGTATAATAACATGTATAGCATTTTAAGTACAGTATCAGTATGGTTCTTTGAAAAAGACGACATATACAATGCAACAAACTGAAAAAATAACAACTAAAATATCAAAAGTTAAAGCAGACTTTGCCTGATCGCTTAGCTCCATATTTCTTCCACCCAAGCGATCCACCATGTCTGGTACAGATTCCCAATTCTCTACATCTTGCATGTAGGGATCTTCAAGCTTCATCCTCATTTTCTGGGCTTCTCGACTCGCTGCTTCTTGAGCTAGTGACCAGTCATAGAACTTACGTTTCTTGTCATTGCTTAGAACGTCATAAATTTCTCGTAATTCCATGAACTTTTCTGATGCAGTTTTCAGAGGAAGTTCTGTTGTGTCTGGATGGTATTCCTTTGATAGCCTCCTGTAAGCAGCTTTGATTTCTTCCAAATCTGCATTTGCAGCTACTCCTAAGAACCTGCAATATTGATACCAATTTTTTCTAATTAAACTCAAGACCTCAATATTGAATGGATGAAATGCCATTGTGCACATTAAATCCTATTGTTAATTTGTTGGAATTACTTTATGATATGGGATATCAGCACCATATGCATACTTAACATTCTCTTTTACTGATTTCTCTCAATATTTGTATCTTTAGTCTTACTGAAGATATGCTCTACACCAAAAATATTCATTCTTAGATGTCAATTCAAGGTTGGCCTTATGAAAACCTTATATTTTTGTGGATAAGAACCACCGAAGGTACTTGAGAAACAACAATAGTAACTGCTAATTCATCTGCAAGTATGCATGTGCATTTGATCTTCCTTCTGGAGAGAGAGTGAGTTTATGGCCTAGTAAAGGATTTTTATCTGCAATACCCGTGCATATCTAACTACTAACTTCGGTACACATCAATTGTTATCTACTTTTGATAAAGGGTAAAAGAATGGGACCTATGGTTGCACTATTTCCTTCATACCGGACTGATCTTCTGCCCAAGACATCGTGCCCAACGGTAAGGTGGCAAGCTGTGGTCTTGCCACCTCACTACCTTACGAGATCAGTCATGTTCGTTCATATGTTCTCTGCTGATTCTAATATCAGTTATTGTTCAAATTTTGATGCACAACTCATATAGGAACACCTAATGCATTCCACTTATTGGACGGTCTTAGATGATGATTTTAAATTAATATCAACTCCTCGAGAAACTTTCCAATCCCTTTATGACATATTTGATACGAACATGATAATTGTAAATTTCATCATACGTCTCGACTAAGTCTATTGGACCTAACATAACATACATCCATCCCCTGAATCCAGAAAATAGAGAATATCTGTTTTTTCCATTTGCAGGAACATGAACAGCCAGCCAGCCAGCCGGCTATCTAAGTAATATGAAATTGTACAAATAAATCAAATTCATAATCAAACAATAACAATAACGATAACTGAAACAAATCCAATTCAAACCGAGAAATTATAGATAATCATCATAATCAAGACTCACTGGTAATGAGAATCAGATGAACTGTTGAGTAAATCCGAGAATTTTTCAGTCAGAAGATTCTCTTCATCTTTGAACTGCCGTGTCGTCGACTGCAAATCACTTTCCCCTAACCAACCCTCATTCTCATTCTCCCAATGAATTCTTGTATCAACTCCGGGAGGGGCCTTTTGCCGGCTGTTTGAACCTTGCACGGCATAAACCCTGAAATTTCCATGCCTGTTTCTTCTTATTCTCACACAATTTTGTGCTTCGAATTCTCGAATTCTGCTTTCGCCTCTCAGCCCGTGAGAGAATGCAGCCGCCGCCGCTGCTGCTTGTGAAGCCATTGGAGCAGAAATATGGTAAAAACAGGATTTTGAATTTCAGAATTGGGCGTGGGGGTAGTTCACTGCCACGTGTTCATGTGGCTGAGAATCAATAATGAATTGGTTTTTGGTGCTCTTATCATCTATATTTTTTCTGGTTTTTAAAATTTTGTAGTGAATTAACCAATTATCAAGATATGTTCAGTTAATGATATCATTTTACTATTTTGGTCACAGAAAAGAAAATAATAGTTATCAAGTTCGAAACTTAACAGAGCTAGTTTGAACTAAATAGTAACAATACAAACGACAAAGTGATCATGATAGCTTCACTAGATTGACTTATAAATGAATCGATTAGGAACCGTCTACACTTTCTTGATATTGTGTTGCACTCTAGATGAATAAATTTTTTTTTCTTTTTATTATGCTTAAACAAAATTTCTATTTGCAAGGTTGTCCACCTAAACAACAGGAAGTTCTAAATGCTATAACGAAATTTTATAAGAAGGTATCTCGAGAAATTTACGAGGAGACTCCTAAGAGGAAGGTTTCATATTTTTCTACCCAAAAGAACTATCATGTTGGACTCGATACTATTTTTGAAAATTACGATGAAGGACGACTCTACGAATAACCACCTACTTAGAAGATACTTTCCGAATCATTTTTCAAATTCTAGAGCTCATTATCTTCTCACGGAATAGTGATTGATATTACAAAATGTCTGTACGTTTGACATGTAGTTTGCAAAACGTCTTTACGTTTCAAATTTTTGCATTTTCACCACTATTTCAACGTTTCATTGCAAAAAACGTCATTTTCACCTATTTTTAACATAAAATGACCAATAAACGTTCTTATATAAATAAAACAAAAAAGAAAGGAAAAGAAAAATAAAAAATAAATTACAATCTTACTCCTAAACTTTTTAAAAAAGGCAAATGAGTCCAAATAAATTATTAAAATATTAAAAATAACCAAAAATAAAAATAAAAACTGTCTCTCTCTCTCCTCTCCTTCTTCTTCTCTCCCTCCCTCGGCCTCCTCCACCATCACCACCACCGTCGCCATGAAGATGAATTAAGGGTTGCTGCTAGAAACTTGATCTCGGTTATGGAATTTATATATAGGAACAACGGCGGTGGATTGCACTTCTTAATTTGTTATATGCTCATGCATTAACTTGATCACAAAACAATTTGCATAGTACACCATCTTCAATGTATTTTATGGATTAAAACTAAAACAAAATTAGTTTTTTAGGGCACTCATTTACGGCGTTCATATAAAGTATGCTTTAGGAATAGACGATTAATATCATCCTTTTTACAACATGCTTGTGCATGCCATAAAAATTCATGTTTTTTACGCCTGCTTCTGAAAGCCATAAAAAATTTAAATATGACGCCGTTTCCATTTTTTCACGGCATGTTTTGTATGCTGTAAAAAGATGTGAGTATTTACGGCCTGCTTTTACACGCCATAAAAAGTCCATTGATGGTGTGCTTTCCATTGCATGCATGCCGTAAAAAAAGTGAGTATTTACAAGATGACTTTATACGGCATTCACATGTATGCCGTAAAGAACCTTTTAAGGCATGCATTGTCTATCGTAAAAAGCTAACTTTGTTGTAGTGATTGCTATCAAGGTATCGTGGAACTTTAAAGACTTTTGAGTATTCGTGACATTGATGTCTAATAAATAGACACTCAAGTCGAGAACTAGTCTCCAATGCATCATGTGGCCGTAAAAAGCAAACTTTGTTGTAGTGAACGCTATCCAGGTATGATGGAAGTTGAAAGACTTTTGAGTATGCATGATATTGATGTCTATAAATAGACACTCAGGTTGAAAACTAATCTCCAATGCATTATGTGGGTTGCTATCTAGATATAGTTTGTTTTCTTATAATAAAAATAAAACTACGTCTAAAGTTGAATATGAACTACAAATATGAAAATAAAATTTAAGCACCATCTATTCTTGCTTATGTGACAAATTTTTAAGCGATTACTGTTGCAATATTGGACATGCTCTTAAAGTTGACTTTTGAAGTAGTACTGTTAACGATGGAAAATTTGATCTTGGCAATTGGAAGATGAAGTCTTGGCATTGGCAACTAGAAGGCTGCACCTGAAAATAACAAGTCTATTGATTTAATTCTTATAAATTTCCCAACTAATGTTCCTAGATTAGTCCATGGATATCTATATAAACAAGTGAAGTGATCGTAAAATGTATAAACAAAATGTTAAAAGTGAGCTGTAGCTACTCTTTGTACTCACATTGACTGTGTTGTATCAACTCTGGTAAATTAATTCAATAAATTGCAGTTTCATAGACACCTAGCATTGGCACCTAACAAAGGAGCATGTCCCACATCATTGTGGTACAATTGATGTGTAATATAAGGTTAAAAGAAAGGGAAAATTGTAGCGAAGGTCTCAAACCTTTCATTTTGATGCATATTATACCCTAATCTTTCATTTTTACGGCCGCAGTCCCAAACCTTTATATTTAGCTGCAACCGTGGTCCAAATCACTGATTCAATCCATGATACCGTTAGTCAATAGTGAGATTGCAATTTTGACTTAAATTGACAAATTAAATGAGGGACAAAATAGTATATTTACAATTTCCACAATAAAATAATTAGAATAATAAAATAAAAAAAATTGGTTTGTACTGTTCATCTTCCCCAACCTTCCCACCCCTACCCCCTTCCCTCAACACCT
>CAIGRK010246418.1:0-10372 GCA_903798315.1 Fraxinus greggii | reverse complement strand
ACTAGCAAGTACATAATTCCAAGAATTAGATTCATGTCTAATTATTTCTTTATTAATAATCATGGCAATCATGATATGGCTATACCATGCATCAATAAGTTTCTCTGGTTCTAAGAACAATCTAAATCTAGAATTGTTACTTGTTGATTTCCTTTTTTAGGAATAAATTCTGATTGTAAAAGATTTTCATTTTCTTTAGGTATAAAATTATTTTCTTCTACTTTCCTTTTTCCTTCACTTTTGTTAGAAGGCTCAGGTAATTCAATATTGGTTTCGTATTTTGGTTCCCTAATCACAATAGGTGTCCTATGTGTATTAAATCTTTCATGAATTATAACCTTTTCTTCTCAGTTACTCTCATAAAATTTTTCTGTTTGTTTTGAATCTTTTGATTCATTATCTGATTCCAATGTCATTAGAGTTTCTTGTTTTCCAATGTCTATATTTTAACAATTGTTACAATTTTTTCCAATACAGAGTCTTCAGATGCTAGAAGAACATTTAAAAGTCCTAAATTAGTATTTTCTTCATAAGATTTTTCTAAATCTTTTCTGAATTTAGACATGTTGAAGGAAACTAATATCAAAATTTCCTTGTTTTGTTTATGAAGTATTATTGTTCTGTTCTCCTCCTTTTTCAAAAATTCCTAACGAAGTTTTTGGGATTTTAGTGGGAAATGATTTTGTTTTTACTCCTGCAATAATTATTGCTTAGTGTTTCTCCATAGATTTTTCAGTATTATTTTGAAGATTATTAAGAAGGATCTTAATATCTTGTATTTCTTCTTTAAGATTTTGAATTTCTTTTAGGATCTCAGCTATCGACATATTTCAAATATTTCAAAGCTATTCTTCTTTTCCATAAAGATCTTCTGCCATTTTATTAACAATTTTACTTAACTGTTTTAACTATTTATTTTGGCTTGTTTCAGCTTCTTCTTTAAATTTTATAGGAAGTGGTTTTCCGGATGACAAACTTCTTGTCAGAAGTGGTCTTTATTCTTTAACCAAAGTTCTTTGGTCATTTATTTGTAATGATTTCCTAGATGGTTGAATTAACCATTCAAATTCTTATTCTTTATGCTCTAGATAATCTGAGAATAACTGGTCAATTTTTATTCCTTTTGGTNTTCTTTTCCATAAAGATCTTCTGCCATTTTATTAACAATTTTACTTAACTGTTTTAACTATTTATTTTGGCTTGTTTCAGCTTCTTCTTTAAATTTTATAGGAAGTGGTTTTCCGGATGACAAACTTCTTGTCAGAAGTGGTCTTTATTCTTTAACCAAAGTTCTTTGGTCATTTATTTGTAATGATTTCCTAGATGGTTGAATTAACCATTCAAATTCTTATTCTTTATGCTCTAGATAATCTGAGAATAACTGGTCAATTTTTATTCCTTTTGGTTCTCTAATTATAGTCATATTATGCTGATTATGGATGGCATAACTAACTAAGTATGAAATAGAGAAAGGTACATTATTGCCTTTTACTAAATCTTTTCTCCCATACCTATGCACGAAAGACAGTATTCCATCAAAGTTTTGGTCTTGTAGACTTACTGAAAGTCTAGGATAAACTGTAAATAAAAGTTTTCCACATGCTAGATTCCCTTGGAGGGATCCTAAGCATCCTTCATTTGGATTCTGTATTCTTTCATCAATCAAACTCAATGAAATAGGTTGATCAATTTTGGCAGACAAAGTACTTCGAATCTGAATTCTTATTGCACCTATAGTTACCCAAAATAGATTTTTGTTGTCATCAAGATCTTTCTTTTGTTTGGCTTTATTAATGTCTTGTTTAGTAAGAAGAGATATTCCTATCTTACCATATGTATGTTGTACATGTATGGCAAACTCTTTCTGAGATACACCATAATATACATGTCTACTTCTGTTTACAAATCTGTCTATAAAACCTGGTTGAGCAAAAATTTCGTTAGGTTCTATAACAAGTTTAGTTCTGCATATTTTTCCAAGTTTCTTATCAGAAATTAGAATTTCTTTAGAGAAATTTCCTTGTGATTCAATCTGTTCACATATCGCATCATTACTTTCATTTTTATCATTACTATGTTTTTCTACTTCCATAGTTAATGATGGCTATTAACATAGTGCAAGATAAATTTCTTTACACTCTTGTTATACTTATTTAATTTATTCTGTATACAAATCCTTTTTTGTTCTATTGCTTTTCTATGTAGGTTGGCAAACATAGAATGATGATAGATGTCCTTATATACTTCGTATGTTTCATACTCTGAAGTAAATATGAGGATGTCTATATTACAGGTTTCACAACTTATTTCTGGATTACTCATTATTTAGAGTATTCAAGATATTTCTCGATATCTTGTATTGTTAATTTATTATTGATTATTTTTATTACAAGTTTCACAACTTATAATTAAATACCATTTTCTTGTATTCTTTAAACATTCTGTTTCTAAATGGTCTTCTCATGGTTTTATCATGTTTTAACCATTTGTTATCCTATTTATTTCACTATTAAGGATATCTTTTACCCTTGTAATTGTTTTAATTTCATTTCTTATAGGATTTCTTAGAAGATTTCCTATATTGGTGTTTTCAAAAAGGTCTTTAAATTCAAACATTAATTGTATAATACAAAAAACGTTATCCTTTTTAGTTTTTATTTTATTTGTGTCTTTAATACTTTTTAAGAGTATATCTGATTTATTCATCAAATATAAGTATTGTTGGTCTGGGTTTAACATTTTATTTTAGCTCTGATACCATTTTTTCAAAGCTAGGCATTTACTTGTGTGTGTGTGTGTGGAATTTAATGATTTAAAACTATGTGAAAATTGCAGATAATGAAATCCTACTGGAGGACATGTAAAATAAAGTAAAAGCTTTGCATAATAAACCTTCTTACTGTTTGAGAATTTGAGGGGACTTAAATCAGATAGTGAAGATTGCGAGTCACATCTTCATGAAATGTCCTTCAATTTTGGTATTCATTACGATATCCGTTATATGAACTTCAGCTACAGTCAAAGTGAAAGGCTTGGGATTGTAGTTGCAAAAATAAAAGGTTAAGGTATAATCTGCAACAAATTAAAAGGTTTGGGGATCTCTACTGCAATTTTCCCTATTCTTTACTAGTTTTTTCTAGTTTGCAAATGCTTGTTTGGACTCAGTCTATGGACCGATCGGAGGCTTAGTCAATCGCTGACAATATTTCACGAGCCAGCTCGTGGGCAGAAAAGGACCGTTTGAACTGGCCCAAGGTCACGCTTGGGTCATTCTCTTTCAAACACGCGCTACATTTTAATTCTCAACCTTCTATGTGATGCTATTTATGTAGTTTACCCTTTTGTAAAGCCCATTGGGCCCTTGCACAAGAATAAAACCCAACAGGCATATTCGTCAAGACAGGCCCATGTAACTTCAAAGCTACTCACTTATCTCTCCCTTGAACAGATTTATCACACAACAAAAAAGAAAAGGAAAAAAAAGTACAGCCGTTGGATCTAGGGTTTATCATCATGCCAAAGAACAAGGGAAAGGGAGGGAAGAACAGGAAGAGGGGGAAGAACGAGGCGGATGACGAGAAGCGGGAGCTAGTTTTCAAGGAGGATGGACAGGAATACGCCCAGGTGTTGCGTATGTTGGGTAACGGTAGATGTGAAGCCATGTGCATCGACGGCACTAAGCGTCTCTGCCATATCCGTGGAAAGATGCACAAGAAGGTCTGGATTGCTGCTGGTGATATTATTCTCCTTGGCCTCCGTGATTATCAGGTCTTTGTTCCGCCTTTTTTAATATTTTAGAATTCGTATTAAAACCATAGTCTAAAACTGATATCATCAAATCATCGGCTAACACAGTAATTGCTAAATGTTTGGCTACGTGATTTGGACAGTATTAATGAAGGAAAAAAAAAAAAAGCTAAAATCTTGGATATCACGCACTCTCTTGTTTCTGTTGTATTATGAAAGTCATAATTAAATTATCTGTCTAGGAGAAAAAGGTATAGAAGTAGGCTCCGTGTTGTCTTCCAGATTCGCTGATACCACTAGAAAAAGCATAATTAGTTTTTGATTTTAAGTTCGACAATTGGAATTAATAAATTCTTGTTTGTGCGGGAATATTTAAGCTTTATAAATTTCTGTGCGTGTTATATCCTTCTCCGAATTCAGATTTTTTTTTTTTTGAAAATAATCAGTTAATCCGAATTCTAATTAGCTTCAAAATTGGAATTCATGGAAAATCAATTCAAATTTGAAAGCAATATTTTACAATTCTGATCCCAATTTCATCGTGCTGTCAAACGTAGGACAACGAATATCTCTCTATTTTCTGTTAAATCCATTACTTAATGTGGATTATGGTATGAAGTTCTAATTCTGACAACCTGTTTTTCGGTGTTAATAGGATGATAAGGCTGATGTAATCCTGAAGTACATGCCGGATGAAGCTCGGTTGCTGAAGGCCTATGGTGAGTTGCCAGAGAGCACTAGGCTTAATGAGGGTATTGCTGGTGGACTTGACGAGGAGGACGATGGAGCAGGTGATGATTACATTGAGTTTGAGGATGAGGACATTGACAAAATCTAGAGAACTCATGGGAATTGGAACTCTGTACGTAGAAAGTCTACATAACGTTAAAAATTATGTTGTGCTAAAGGTTTTTAATTTATTATTAGAACGAGGAATATCTTGTGTGTTATGTGTGGTGGTCTATATATGAATATTTATGTCTTACTACAGCGGATTCGGTGACGAGGCATTTTTATTTATATTTATGTTTAATATTTTAACTGTTGAATGCACGAAAATTTCAGATATGTGTTGTATTCATTGATTGAAATGCGTGACTATTGTTTATGTTTGTCTTGTCTTTGGTGTTTTTGGCATAAAATATGTAAAATGGGAATGGTATTTGGCATGTTCTGCATAGGTCTTCTCGTTGTGTA
Source organism: Fraxinus greggii (assembly GCA_903798315.1). NCBI lineage: Eukaryota > Viridiplantae > Streptophyta > Magnoliopsida > Lamiales > Oleaceae > Fraxinus > Fraxinus greggii. The sequence goes on along the minus strand of CAIGRK010246418.1, from coordinate 5,428 downwards.
CTCCTAGATTATCACACACGCGTTGCATAAAGCAGGCTAGGGAGCTGTGTTCAAAGCTATTAATCTAGGCTTGACACTGTGACCTTCTTTAGCTAAGGAACAAATTTTAGTTTCTTTTCATTTCTTAATACTCAGTCGTGCTATCAATCTTCCATACCAACATGCCGTCAGCGTTTTGTTGTGAGCCAAATCTAGGAAAGCATTAAGAAAACCCGTTGGACCTAACAATGCTACGAAACTAATAGAGGCATACATTTGCTTCTGGTAACAATTGTTGCTGTTGACTGAGGGTCATAAGCCTTCCAGTTTTCTCAGTGATTGGATCGATTGTGTTGTCCACTTGGATTGAAATCTGTATTGGGCCTTCTAAAATGTTTGACTTTATGTGTCATCTGAATGTTTGACTCGGATTGGCATGCTGAAATGCTCCTAGAATGCTTGGTCATGGTTCATCAATGAGCATAATAATCATGCAAAACCCATAACCAAAATCCTCAAAAATGGCTATGCGATTCAACGTTAGAACAGCTTCTCCTTCAAAATGGAAACCCGTAGATGCTAAAGTGATGTTCCTACTTGGCTTGGCATAGCACAAGTTACATGATCTGTTGAGTCCTGTAGCCCTACGAAAATGTTGGACCATCACACTTTGCAAAGTCGCATAAGCTCTCTTTGTAAGTAGAATATGTCCAATACCTGAGCCTATCCACCGGTTCCATTAGCCCTAAACTGAAATAAGGCTGGGTCAAGTTGAAGCCAGTTATAGTCTCAAGTGATACCTGGACATGTTTTGCATCAATGATTTCGATTGTACTCTTACTCGACCATTTGCTTTTACTTGTGGATCTTGGGACAAGAATGATCTTCTTCCCGTGCCTAAACTGAATACTCATGCTATTGATTACCGGGACCGTCATTCCTGCCTAAGGACAGAACTATATATGAATATGATGAATTCCCTTCTCATTCTGAATATAGTGAAGAGTAGATCATCCTATGTCTTCGCATATTTCAGACCCCATGGCCAAATGCTGAGCCTTATAAGTATGAGTGGCTTTATTATTAATTGGGAAATCAAAGGTTTCTGTCCAAAAAACCCTTCAGTGCTACCATTAGTGTATCTAGCATTCTAGCTTCATGTTGACACACTTTTCAGCTACATTGTTTTGGTAAACGTAGCGGATGATTACATGGTAAAGTATGAAAAAGCCAAATTTTTTGTACTTGAAGTTTCCCCTTCAAGTTTAAAGCAATTCAACCATTCAAGTATCATTTTTGCTTTAATCGACTGATAAGTAGGGAGAGTATGACGTTGTGCCAAAAATAAATCTAGTTATCTAGAAAATTACTAGATGTTGAAGTCTAGTGAACTATTGCTTGAGTTCATAATCTCGAGTTCCGAGTTATTTGTAGATGGAGCTGTGTGTAAAAGTTACTCAATCCACGTATTATTGTAGTTTGTATTGAACTAGTGTGTCTTGAATCTCAAGTTTCGAGTTACCTGCATATGTAACCATCACATTCATGCAATGGGTTGATTATGACTACCACTTCTAAGTTTCACATTATTTGTAAAAGACCTTTCTTACGGACTTGAAAGCACATCGAACACACCATCCTTTCAAGCAATATTAAGAGTTAGTATGCCAGTTTCACAGTTATAATTATACTCAAGTGGTGGTAACTTCGTGTTGGACTCTGGATTCCATTTCCTATGTCTTGTACATACTTTCTTTGCATTCAAATCTGTTTTCATTTTGAGATGCAGTTACTGTTTGATTAGCAAGCTTTTGTGAATTGTAACGATCAGGTTAACACAAGAACTAGCCAATGCAAAGTTCTTAACTGCAGATAAATGAGAATATAATTCATAAACCCGACCAACTTTATAGCATGCGTGAATGTATTGCTCAGAGACAAAAGGAGTGAGCGCGATAGAAATGCATAAACCTATTCTACATCACAACAAGATATACAGAATATGTAAATAAGTTTGGTCCGAGGTTGGGACGAGTAGAGAATGAAATTTGCACCAGTATGCAAGCAAATTATTCAGCAGTTCCAGCAATCTTCTTCTTTATTGATTCAATATCTGTTGACAGTTCTTTTCTACCAGACTGTAAAATCATATTAGCACAGATCAGCAACACGAAATCTAAACAGTAGCATAATACAGGCATCGATGAAGTAAAGAAATTGGAATATCGCAAGGCACATCTTTAGGCGTGTCATTTGGGAACTTGGCCAGAAATATCGTAATGGAAGGAGTTTGTCAATAGAATTTGACCAAATAGGGCCGTCCATTTCCCATAAAACCCTTTCATCTTATAGTATGAGGTTTCTCATCGAGTTCATAGTGATATTAACTTATATTATTAGAATTTTTTATTTTTTATAATGTCATCAGTGAATACCGTGAAAAAATTTTACCTTGAAAAGAAGGTAACGGTACACAAACCACCCAGTGTATCCAAGCCCAACCAGTTCCATGATTTTTGGAAGCTGAAATAAAACATCAATAAATAAATAAGATTTTAGTTTCGTTAAAAAAATAAAGGATAAAAGAATTGCGAACTTTTCAAACATAAAATCTATCATTCCATGATACTTAACTAAATACAAAAATGAATGCTCCATTTTTACCAAAAACCTACCAAAGGAACTGAGTTTATTGCACCAACTACAATGGAAGCTAGCCAAACCGCGACAATTGCACCACCTCCGTAAATAAGTACAGTCGACTTGTTTTCAACAGCGTCCCACTATAAAAATGTGACAAAAAGAAAGTAGAGAAAAATTAGACATAATTATCAGTTAAATCCTGGCTCCAAGAGCATGAACAACATTGAATTCTGCAGAATTAGGTAACAATGAATAAGTCTTGGATTTTTAATGAAAATTATATAATGAACCAAAGAACATATTTACCTTTTCTTTTATGTCTGCAAATAACTCATTAGCATCGACAGGGGAAGATGTCTCGTCTGATGAAGAAGCTTTGATCTGATGCAGAGAAGACCTCTTGGACCCTGTTTAAAAATGAAGCCAAGAAACATAGGCACCAAAATATCAAGTAAATGACCTTGTATAGTATAGGCACCAAAATATCAAGTGAATGACCTTGTATATTAGCCAATATCCTTGAAAGTTTGAAATCCGTAGAAAACCAAACTCCGATATTTGAACTCTCTCCCCTTTCTTCTATCTTTCCCTGTGTTCTTCCCTTCGTTTTCTTTTCTCCTACAATTCTAGTTCTTGTTTAGATTGTGTCCGTCATCACCAATTCACCTGAGCTGGAGATGAGCTTCTCACACTTTATCCGATGGCAACATATCTAAGAATATCGGTGCTAGAGTACAAGCCAGGCAACATGAATAGGATACTTGGCAACTTGCTCAATCTGTTAAAGCTCTTGTTATAAAGTACCTCACAATCCCATCAAAACTTTAGACATCTGAAGGATAGAAAACACCACTCATAGGCCGATAATTTGTCTGGGTAGGTCGAACTATTGGAAGAAAATGGAAAGGAGTCATCAAAGAACTAACATTTATGCCTTTCTCGATGTATAACAATGAAATAGTACCAACAATCTTATTAGGTACGAGGTCTTACAATGTCAAACCTATTAAACGAGGCAAAAGAACAGCCACATTGTAGTCAATTCCCAAGATTTATGAGTTACCATCTGAATTCCAACTATGCAGATAGAAACTTGTAAACAGATCACAGCCTTCACACAATCCCCTTCATTTACCCAAATGCATTTATCACGTCAAAATAATACAACAACAAACCTTTTCTCAACAAATTTAGGTCGACTACACGAAGCCTGTTTCGGGTTCATTACAACCCAATAACTCATATTTAAAGAAGAAAAAAAGAAAGCCCAAAAGTGTTTGCTTTCGTAAAGAATTCTTGGTTGGGGTTTACCTCCTCACATAAGACAGTTTCTTCAAGTCAATTATAACATTTAATCAGGTTAATCTATCTATTCAAGAACCTACAAATAAAAATAATCCAATCAGGATTCAACCAAATAATTAAGGTTCATACACTCAGCACCCCCAAACATTTACACGTGTCTGGTTACAAATTACAAAAACAAAGGAAGATATCGAATCCGAACAAGTTAAGGAATGACTAACCAGAAAAGTGCTTGAATGAAGTGGAAAAGGCTGGTGCAGAGAAACGGGGAGGGAGATTAGGCAAGGCGGAGCAGTGGGTGGATTTGGTGGTGGGGAGCCGGTACATCAAGACGGCGATCGCCGCCGTGGAAGTGGAAGCTGCCACCGCTGCCATTTGGTATCAGCTGACCAAATAATGCCTTTGTATAGGTTTTGGTTCTGACTCTGCGTCCCTCTTCTTTCACTCTCCACTGTCTCTCTCTATTTCTTGATTGAAATACTCCTTTCGTTATAAAGCAAAGATTTTTTTTGACAAATTTTTGTTATCCACAATATATTTTCCATTCGGACAACAATCAAATGATTTAATTGGATAACACGTGGAGACATTGAGGTTTGTGATTGGTCATTCCCTATCTTCAGAAATCTTCAATTTCTCTATATTCATGATACAACGAGAAGTAATGCAATTTAGGGCGTGTTTCAGCCCATTATTTTTTAAGAATATATTTTGAAATAGTAAAGTTAATGGAGAATATGTGGTTAAAAAGAAAAAAAAAATGATTGATGTAATGAAAAATATTATTTTATTGAAGAATATGTGGTTGAAAATGAGTAGAAGAATGTAAATGAAAATGTTAATGTGTACCAAACATGAGTTTAGACTCTCTATAATTATAACATAGGTTTGTGTAGTGTTAATGCATCATTAAATCGTGGGAATAAATAGATAAGTTATTTAATCTCACAATTTATTTAACTTATCACCTAACCTAGTGGGTTAAATAGCATTATTCTATAATAAAAGGGTAATTATATTAGAAAAAAATTTCATATACAAGATATTAAGCACGATACATTTCAAAATTAAGAAATAAAGTTTAAAACTTCAAATATCAGATTTTTTTAAATTTTATTTATAAATTAATTAAGTAATCATATATTTTATTAATTAAATATTTTAAGATCTCAATTCTATACAATTTTGATCACAAATTATTTCTCGATCACAATTAAAAATTTTGTAGATCACAATTTATTCATCAGTAATAAATTTATCAAATTAATAGGTCATATCTTATTTATTCGTCACAAATCATAAATTTTACAAGTCACGACTTTATTTTATTGTCATAAAATATCTAATTAATTAGTCACAAATTAATTTTCGATCACAACTTAACGATTTTTTAGACGACGTGTTATTTATTAGTAGTAAATTACACATTTCATTGACTACATATTATTTATTAGTCAAACATTAGAACATCTCCAATAGACTCTATTTTTAAAGAGCATAT
>CAIGRK010246416.1:0-17693 GCA_903798315.1 Fraxinus greggii | reverse complement strand
AGTGATTGATGGGAGAATGTGTGGTGGAAAAGTGATGAAAATTTTTAGATTTGTGTGTAATATTATTTTATTTGGAGAATGTGTGGTTAAAATGAAGAAAAAGAAAAAAATGAGAATGAGAATGAAATTAAAATGGGTGTCAAATAGGGGCTCAATTTGCTATGCATTTAATATATTGACTACCAATCAGCCACCATATGCCCTATGTTGACAATCCTGATATTCATTATTATAAACGTCATATCAATCATTCCTAAAGATTGCATGCAGATCATCTAAACGACAACAAGGGCTTCAACGTAAGGGTGCGACCAAAGGGAGCTTCGTATTGGAGGTATTCGGTGTGAACAACTTCGGGACAGAGAGTTCGATTTCTTCTTTGACTTCTTATATAGTGCTTCGGTTTCAGAGTTTTAGCCACTTGCCTATGCTTCAATTTCAGGGCTTTAGCCATTTACATAGTGTTTCAACTTCTTCTTGAGCCTTGGTTTTGAGGTGTAACATTTACCAATATAATAAGAGAAAATATCTACTTATAATATTTGTTTTTTCTTGTATTGTATAGGAAATCATAATAATCATTCATAAATGTCACCCAAAAAAAAAAAAACCATAATATGCACAAGAATGACACTATGTATGTGTTAAAAGGCCAAAATTTTCAAATGGATAAATCAACATATAAATATTTGGATAAATCTTTTTAATAAAGTTCACATTCTGATATAGAATTCCAATTCTAAATAACGTACAAAAATTAGTTCTGAAAAATGCTGCCACGCCTTGGCTTCTTTCTAATGTCAGAGCCTTAATTGACTTCTGGTTCAAGACTTTATTTTAATTAATTAACAACCAACCCCATTAATAATTTTATTAATATGGTAATGGGACTTTTCCTTTTGTTTCTTTGCAAGTGAAACAGTTACAAAACTAGACTCCATGTCTTCCTTGGGATGTAAGGTGTTTTAGCTACTCCAATGAAGGAACGTAACCTGCAAAATGAGGTTGGGACTTTCTCCCCCATTGTATCTCCGATGTGAGAATTAGTAGGTTGTTTTTGAACGTAGGAAGAGGAAAAATAATGGGGATTCAAATAGCTAAAGTTTCAAGATCCATACCTATCTTGTCTTATGGATATTTATAGATGTTTGAAGCCATTTAACTGTCGAGCTATTATCGTTACACGTGTCCCACGTAAAGCCTTCCACTATCCCCACGTCTTGAGCGATGGGCCTCCACTTTTTTCCAGGGGTTGGTTGTGCCCATGATAACCGATGGTCGGTTTCCATCCAACTCAATGGTATTTTTATGGTTAAGTGTTGCAATGATCCCGTAGAGGTAGCCGCCCCAGTATGTAAATCAAGTGTCTCATAGTCGTAGGCGGCCCGACGTGAATGTAGAGGGCCTCATGGCGGTAGGTAGCCCAGCATGAATGTAGAGTGCTTCTTAGCGGTAGGTAGCCCAGCACGAGCGTAGAGTACCTCATAGCGGGTCTTTGTTCGACCTTCTGAGGGTCAATTTCCTTTCAACACCAATTTAAGACATCCTCAAATTCGTCTTTTCAATAGTCAAGTTGAGCTTACTCTTTTAAAAGCGTAAATCCAACAAGTGATTGATACACCACCTCTTGCACCCGACCTATGGTTAGTTTTGACTATGAGAAACATGTTGATAGTGGGGATTGGTCGACCTACTGATAAGTCATCTTGCCCTGCTTGTTCTTTTACAATTGTATATATTCTTACTTGCTATTATCTCTTTTTTTTCTTTTTCCTTTTTTTGCTTAATAAAATCAATCTTGCGCATGTAGATATAGACTTTGATTTAGATGAGGTGTTGAAGTCTATGCCCGCTATGGGGAGTGATGAGGGGTTTATCCTTACTGACGGTTGGTTCTCACATATTTTACCTTTAATTTCATACTTGTGAGCACATTCATCTCTTGTTCTCAGAGCTTGATGGTCTTTACCTTATGTATACAGGTATAGAGTTCGACTTGGAGGAGACGATCATACCAGAGTACAGACATGAGATTGATGCAAATCTGCCTCCGGTTCCATTGAAGATGAAGAAGACTGCTAATGGAGGGTTAATGCTTCATGCCCCAAGGAGACATCCCAACATTTGAGTGAGCTAGAGGAGGCCATCCTACCACCCGAGATTAGAACGGGCATCTCGGACCATGCCAGGTTACAGTGTAAAGGCTCTTCCCTCCCAATTTTGGATTCTCCCTACTCGGGGCTATTTCAAAATGAGAGTGCTCAAGTCTTTGCTTACGCCTACCCATGCCAGAGTGATTTTCGAGCACAGTGTAGATGACATAGAGAGGGATCTAGCAGTCTACACTCAGAGGGTACGTTTCCTGTTGTGCTTCATTCTTTACATTGGTTTATTTTCATGCTTAATGGTTGTTGCTCTTTTTGCCTCCTGCTTGTTATGTTATGGCCTTACAAATCAAATTTCTTCTTTGAAGAAGTCTCTGGAAGCATTGTAGGCCTGAGCTCGCGGGCAAGAGGCAGAGATCGATAACCTGCGATCTGTTTTAGCCCGAGCTCTCGAGGAGGTGGTGGAATGATATAAAGCTTCAATGGAATATACCAAGGACCTGAAGGTGTTAGTGGAGCAGTAAATATCGTCATCTGATTACATTAAGGCCTTGCATTCATACGGGAGAAAGTTGATGGCTGCGTCCATCAAATTAACCAAGGAGTGGACCTCTACCGAGCACCCTTCCATTGACCCTTCGGGTTTCGATAAGTTTCTAGCACAACGGAAAGGAAATGAGAGTGGAGTCCCTCAATCCAAGATATTCGAATGCATATTACGAGGCAGGAGCGAATGGACTTCTTATTCGGGTTGACATAGCCTTATGCTGTAGGTCTTTGAGCATTTTTTAAGGTTATTCACTTTTGCTTATTATCTAGTGATTTCTCCTGGTCCAGGATGTGGACAAACAATCACATTCCAACTTTTTTTAAGTATGGTCGCATTATAATGGAATATTGTTGTTGATTAGTTGTTGTTTTTTTAATTATACTTGCACAACTCTTTTAACTCAACCGAGTGGCTATTAGCAAATGTCTCATCCAGGGGGATGCACTGGCTGCATAACGGCCAACTATTGGTCGTCGATCATTACTTGTCCGACAAGCATGGGTCGATTGCTATGCGGTCGACACACTCATGTTATCCACAGATCCAGATAGTAATTTCAATTCTCATATTTCAATTGTCGATCTTTAACCAATTTTTTCCACCTCATTGATTGCCGTCTAGCCCCTCGGGCTATATCAAATGTAAATGCTTGGTCTGTTGTTTATGGCCTTAACCAATTTTTGGTTTTATAGGCTCTCCACTATGACCGTTGAATGCATTCGAGCTTATAACCAATTTATTAGTTTTGTTGCTCACCGTCTAGCCCCTGGGCTTTGTTGAATGTAGAACGCTTCGTCGGTGGTTAGAGCCTTAACCAATTTTTGATTTTACTGGCTCTCCACTATGACCGTTGAGCGAACTTGAGTTGTTGGGAGAAGTTTGAGGCTGCATGTTGACGTATAAATTTCCTGGACTTAGGGGCTCGAGAGGCGAATCTGGATATCCCATCTTGGCTGGTTTTTCCTTAACACACTCATGATTTACCGCCGTCCAGGCCTTTCATTAGATAACATTAACAATTACAATATGTGGTGCCTACAACAAGTATTACATTAGGGAAATTAACAAAGCAACCTATGTACTGTATATACAAAAGTCACGACTTATCATCCTATGATGCAGCTTATTGATAGTATTTCTTGAGATACTCAGCGTTCTATGACCTGCCTAGTGGCTTCTCCTTAACGTCTTTCAGGCTATAGGATCCTTTTCTAAGCTGCGAATCATTTCATACGGCCCTTTCCAATTTAGCCTGAGCTTCAATGGTGGGTGTCCTGCCACTGCTTTATCCCTAATCATAAGATCTCCTGGTTGGAAACTCCTTGGCCTTACCCTTCGATTGAAATACTCTACAGCCTTCTACTTGTATGTTGTTATCTTTATAGTTGCCCTCTCTCTCACTCCCTCAAGCAAATAAAGTTCTGTGTTGGTTACCGTGACGTCAAGATGCTTGACTCTCATTTTGCTGGTCTCACTAAGGATTTCAACAGGAACAACAGCTTCCATCCCGAAAGACAATTTGAAAGGTGTCTCGCATGTTGGTTCCCGTGAGGTTTTGTGGTATGCCTATAATACATTGGGTAGTTCATCTACCCAAAGCCCTTTTTTTCTTTCCAATCTTGTCTTCAGATCCCACATTATGGTCCGATTGGTCACTTCTGCTTGCCCATTGGATTGAGGGTGAGCAACCGAAGTCAGCCTATGATCGATGTGATAGCTCGAGTAAAAAGCTTTGAAACTATGGTTATAAAACTATTTTTCGTTATCTGTAATGATCACTCTGGTTATCCCAAACCTGCATATGATGTTTTTCCACACAAAGCCGCTTTGTTGTCGTGATGGAGCTAGTGGTTTCGCCTTCACCCATTTAGTGAAATAGTCGATGGCAACTAATAGAAACTTTTTTTGCCCCTTGGCCATGGGTAAATGTCCTAAGATATCCATTTCCTATTGAAAGAAAGGACATACCCCAAAGATAGTTGTCTACTGCTTGACTGGGATATGAATTAGGTTCCCATCACATTTTCAACAAATACTCTAGTATCCTCCTTCATGGTGGGCCAATAGTATTCTTGTCGTAAAAATTTTGAGCGCGAGAGCAGTCGCCCCTTGATGGTTACCACAAATTCTCGCATACATCTCAAATTGTACTTTCCTTGCCTCTATTGGTCGTAAACACTTTAAGTAATGGTGAAACCCTTCTTATAAAGTTGTCTGTCGATGATGGTGAACAAAGCTGCTCGAGCTTTTAGCTGTTATGCATCGAGCCCGTCTTCTGGCATATTGTCTCCTAGGAGATATTCAATCAACGGGTCCATCTAACGTTTTTCATGCTCTATGTTCACAACATAGATCAGTTATAGGATGCTCGACTGTCTCAAGACTTGCACGCTTGCTGTGTGAGTCAAATTCTTTGGGTTGGCAGTCGTAAGTCTGGATAATGCATCTGCCTGCTCATTATCTTTCTGGGAAACCTTAGTTATCTTAAAATTTGTGAACCTTCCTCGCAAGTCTCTTACCTTCATCAAGTACGCCGCCATTCTTCCATCCTTAGCTTCAAATTTCCCCATCACATGTCCAATTATCAACTGAGAATCGCTGCAAATCTCAACCGAGGACATCCCTAATCTTGCTACCAAGCCCAGGCCTGTGATCAGTGCTTCATACTCGGCATCATTATTATAGCTGGGAATTCAAAGCGTAGCCAATATTCCAACTTTTCTGAGTCCAGTCCTATTATTATGATTCCTGCTCCTGATCCTTTGCTGTTTGATAACCCATCCACAAAAATCTCCCAATCTGCCTTCTATCTTGAAGGTTACTTAGGCAGGACGGTGAGCTCAGCTATAAAGTCCGCCAGAGCCTGCGCCTTGATAGCTATTCTTGGTTTGAACTCTATATCAAACTCGCTCAACTTAATCACCCACTTCAGCAATCTTCCCGAGGTTTCTGGTCAATATAAATTTGCTTTATTGACTGATCAGTCATTACATGTACCATGTGAGATTGGAAGTATAGCCTCAATTTCCTGACCGCGACAACCAGTGCCAGTACCAGCTGCTCAGCCAGGCTATATCTTGTTTTCGTGCCCTTCATCACTTGGCTTACATAGTACACCGACCTCTGAGCCTTTAGGAATTCTTTTACTAACACAACACTAACCGCCTAGGTCCACTCAAAATTGGAGGAGCCACCCATGGCCTTGAAAAATGATAACATTTATTTGTTGATCGACTCATGAAGTGATTCAGGGCTGCTACCATTCCTGTTAGCCTTTGGACCTCCATCTTGGTAATAGGGCTTTTCATCTCCAAAATTGCTCGAATCTTATCGGATTCACCTCAATATCCCTCTGCACGATCATGAAACCAAGGAACTTCCCTCCGGTGGTACCAAAGCACATTTTTCTGGATTGAACTTCAGCATATTCTGTCGAGTGACGTTGAACATTTTCTACAAACAAGCCACGTGATTGTCAGCCTTAGTACTCTTGACCACCATATCATCGACGTTGGCCTCTATAACGTTCCCAATCAATCCATGAAAGACTCTGTTTACCATCCTCTGATAGGTTACCCCAGCGTTCTTTAGTCCAAATGGCATGGCTGTATAGAAATATGCCCTGAAGCCAGTGATAAATGACGTCTTTTCCCGATTGAACTTGACCATAAAAATATGGTGATAGCCAGAAAACACATCTAGAAAGTTGAGCCATTTATAACCCGACGTGGCGTCCACTTGAGCCATTTATAACCCGACGTGGCGTCCACTAAGTGGTCTATTCGGGGAAGTGGGTATGTCTTTTGGACACACCTTGTTCAGATCAGTGTAGTCTACGCACATATGCCATTTCCCGTTCGACTTCTTCACAATGACGATATTCGCCAGCCACTCGGGGTATTGCACTTCTCGGATGAAACCTACTTGTAGGAATTTCTCAACCTCCTCTCTTGCTATAGGTTGCCTCTCCGGGGCAAAGTTTCTTTTCTTCTGCTTCACTGGCTCCGAGACAATGCTGTGCAACTGATGGGCTGATCCCTAGGATGTCTCGTGGACTCCACGAGAAAACGTCCATGTTATTAGCCAAACATTTTACTAATTCCTCATTCTCATATGGTTTCAAATCTACTCTAATGCTGAACTCGTGGCCTTTCGATACTAGAATTTTTTGGTCACATCAAGCAGCTCGATCTGTTCCCGTTGGGGCTCTACATCCGGCATCATAACTGGTGGAAATCATTTCACATGCATACTGTCAATGTAGCATTTTCTAGATGCCTATTGATCCCCCCTTACATACCCAACCCCTCTACTAGTTGGAAACTTCTTGGCCTTATGGTAGGTCGAAGCGACAGCACCTGCAGCATTTAGTAGCGGTCGGCCGTAGATGGCATTGTATGCCATAGGGGTTTTGACAACAAAGAAGCTTGCCATGATTACCGCGGTTGTCGAATAAGTACCCAACGTGACCGAAAGCTCCATAGTTCTCTCTGATATCACAGTTGTTCCTCAAAAACTTGTAGATGGGTGGTCACCATTTTCAGTTTCTAAGGAGAAATCTTCAAACCCAAAAAGGCATCCCACGTAAGAACATTCGTTGCACTTCCTTCGTAGACCAACACTCTCTTGACATCAAAATTTGTTATGTTACCCACAACTACCAGGGCATCATCATTGGGGCATACCACACCAATCAAATCCTCGAGTCTCTGCCTACTGCTATCCCTCCAATGATCACATGTATCACTCCGGCTCTAGATGTGGGAAGGCGATCCTCAACCTTCTGCTTGCCTTTGTCATTCCTCACATATTTGTTTAGGTATCTCGTCTCAGAAGGCGCTCAATCTCCTCCACTAGCTGTAGGCAATCTTCAGTATCGTGTCCGTGATCCTTGTGAAACAAGCAATACTTGCTCCGATTTCTTTTAGTTCGAGCGTCAACATCCGCTTTGGCCATTCGAGCTCTTTCATGCCCCGTATTTCCATCAACAACTTTGCGCGCGGAGTGTTCAAAGGGGTGAAGGTCTTGACCTCCTCCCGCCCCTGCCGATGGATCAATCTTGAGCATGCCCCTTACTCGTGTGCTCATTCTTCGTCCTGCCTTTGTCGGTGGGTTTTGATCTTTACTCAACTTTCGCTTATAACCTTCCGTCGCCCATCCTTCTTTGAGATTTTTCGTGACTTTGTCCGCTTCCTCCACATCCACGTACTTATCTCCTCTCTTCAATAAGTCATGCATCAACTCTGGGAGGTTTTTGGAGAGTGACATCTTAAAGGCCCGATTTCGTATTCCATTCATCAGTTTCGTGACCACTACAGACATTTGAAAGTCCTTTATGTCTAGTGTTGCCAGGCTAAACCTGGCCAAGTACTCCTGCAGAGGTTCGTCTTTCTCTTGTATGACTTGCATCAACCCAATGGATGTCCTTCTCTTCCTTTTGCCACTTAAGAAGTAAGCTACAAAACTCCTAAAGAGCTCATCGAATGTTCTGATAGACCGCGATGCCGTATTGCCATCCAGTCCCTGTCCTCTCTCCTTAGTGTCGATGGAAAGGACCGACACATTACTGTAACCTGGGCTACACAGAGTCTCATTAAATCTACGAAGGTCTGAAGGTGGTCGAGCTGATCTGTGACTCCATCATATGCCTCTATCATAGGTTGTTTAAAGCCTTTTGGGAGAGGAACTGCCATGACCTCTGGTGTAAATGGGTCTTCTTCCAAAACTATTTGCCTGTGTCTATCCTTCCTTTTGGATAATGCATTCTCTATCTTATGAGCTATCATTTCCTTCATCTTTCGTTCAAAATCTATCGTGGATTGTGAGAACTGTGGAGCTACGACCCTGGTAGCCCTCAAGTCTCCTGTTGTTGGTTGAATAATTAGTGTGACAAATGTCGACGCCACTTGTGACGGTTGCTTGCATATGGCTTCTGGTGGGTTTTACGATGGGCTGCAGCCTTTTGCGATTGACTTTGCAAGAGGGTCATCATGGTTGCCAATTGAGTTTCTAGAATACTGAATTGACTACGCGTCACATACTGCAGCGACGGTGGTGATCGTGACCTTTTGTAACGGACTCTGACTCCATCTCTGCTGTGTTCCCAACCATGCGCGTTTCACTACTTGTACGCCTCCTTAACATAGCTTCTATGTTCAACCTGCAGCCAGCGCCAATGAAATAGTTATAAAACTAGACTCCACGTCCTCCTTGAATGTAGAGGGCCTCATAGAGATAGGTAGCCCAGCATGAGCGTAGAGTGCCTCATTGCGGTGGGCGATCCAACATAGTGGAAGGCGGCCCATCATAGGGTGTTACACGTTGCCTGCTAATTACTTCAACAACTGCCTTGGAGGTGGAATGGTGCGAATCATGCACCAAGAGTTGATAAAAAAAAAAAAAGACAGTTTTTTCGTGGTAACTGAGGCAATCTCAGAGGTCATTCGAGTAAAGGTGATCCGTTGGAATACGGAAGCAGAATTATCCAGAAGTTAAAAATTTCTTCAATTCAATAGACAAGTCTTCTAGATTTTTACTTGTTTATTATAACAAGAATTAGGAATTCGAATTTTTACCTAAATTCGATGATCAATTCTAAAAATGAATTTGAATCGCGAATTTTCAACTTTTTGGATCACGAACTTCTAATCTTTTAATTACAAGAACTTGATATTTCAAATCTCTATGTCTTCTATGATATTCTCCAAAGTCAAGATTACACCGGTGGATGTGTACCTTCTTTTAATTAAATAAAGAACCCAATACTTGGATTGGACAATAAGAAAATATTATTTTTCTCACTTTTTCGCTCTCTCCAATTTTAAACACTATAGAATTATATTTCATAACTCTTGTAGGATTTTTATGTCCATCTAATCTCTATTTATAGAAATAAAAGATGTTCCAATCCGCGTAGAATAATAATTCCAATATCAAATATGAGTATTAATTAAAATCCAAGTAGGAGTTTTAATTAAAATTCAAATCCAATTAGTTTACATTTAATTACATGTGTATTCCTGTAACTTCAATTACAATTATAATTAAGTTTTCAACTTTTATAATAATTACAAGTAAATATAAAACTTTATTGTAATTACTATTAAGTCCAAAACTATTATAATTATCATAATTAAGTTTAATTACTTTATAGAGCTACCACGACCACCTAATCGGTCATATATTTTCCAAACTCCAATAATTAGATCCTATCTAGTAGACCATAGACCACCAAATCTAATTATTAATCTTTGTTCTTTCCACTAAAGGCAAAAGACAGAACTCTCCAAATATATAAGATCACAGAAACCAATAAATTTATAATACTTTCCTCTGACCCGTCGTATATATATTTTATCCCCATCAGAGATTCGATAATTAGTTACGAGCATAAAAGACTATTTCGCCCATCTAATTATTCTCACTAACTTAAGTATCATTTTCTTCAACGGTCCTATGAACAAATTGAAAATGTCGAAATTTAACCGTCGCCAAATATTGAGCTCAGATTTTAACTGTTCAACAGAAAATATTTAAGTAGTCACTCTATCCATTTTTTAGGGTGACAGTTCCAATTACGAATTTATTTTGTCTACTTCTCTCATTCTTAAGTTCTCAACCCGTCGAGATATTTGACCAATCAAATTGATATCACCTATTGATGAATCAAAAAACCATTAAAATCACGAAAAGATATACACAACCCGGTCGAGGGATTTAGATGAAATACACGGCAGTCAAGTGGAATTTAATTTTCTGTACGGTCATGCTATATAATTAAACTCGACACGTGGTCCATTAAATAAACTCCAAGTGTATTGTGTCACCTTTAACTATTTTTGTGGTACCCAAGTTATATTATATCAAGTGATCATAGGCACTTAACACTGATTGTTTGATACTTCTCTAAATAATGGCCCCACCACCAAGTGTAAACAGTGATCCTGATGTAGACTTGCGAGACTCCTTATCAGCCTCGAAGTCCGATTTTGTAAAACCCACTGGAACAAGATCTGGTTATGAGTAAACTAATATATAATTCCTTATCATTCAAAGGTACTTAAGGATATGATTTACCAACAGCATAACAAATGTCAGGTCTAGTGCACAGCATAAACATATATGAGACCACAAACTGCCGATGTCAGGTCTAGTGCACAGCATAATCATGTGCTCCATCTCTTCAAGAGTCTTAGGGGACTAATCCTTAGAGAGTTGGATTCTATGTCTGAAAGGTAGATTACCCTTCTTGGAATCTTGCATGGCAAATCTGACAAGTATTTTGACAAAATATAAAGCTTGAGATGAAGCTATCTGCCTGNAGGTCTAGTGCACAGCATAAACATATATGAGACCACAAACTGCCGATGTCAGGTCTAGTGCACAGCATAATCATGTGCTCCATCTCTTCAAGAGTCTTAGGGGACTAATCCTTAGAGAGTTGGATTCTATGTCTGAAAGGTAGATTACCCTTCTTGGAATCTTGCATGGCAAATCTGACAAGTATTTTGTCAATATATGAAGCTTGAGATAAAATTATCTGCCTGTTCTTTCAATCTCTTAAGATTTGAACGCCTGGAACATCGCTAGCTTCATCTAAGTCTTTCATATGAAACTGTTGGGCCAACCATGCTTTCGTAGATGATAACGCTCTCACATCGTTTCCAATTAATAGAATATCATCTACATAAAGTACCAAAAAAATTATAATTTTGTCATGTATCTTCTTATAGACACAGGGATTGTCAAAGTTCTGATTATAATCATATGTCTTAATCACTTCGTCGAATCTTTTATTCCAAGATCTTGATGCCTACTTCAACCCATAAATGGACCGCCGAAACTTGTAGACTTTACTTTCCTGACCACGTTCTATGAATCCATCTGGTTGTATCATATAGATACATTCCTCAAGATAGCCATTCAAAAATACCGTCTCAACATCCATTTGACACACCTCATAATCAAAATGAGCTGCAATGGATAAGAGAATCCTGATAGACTTAGCATAGCCACATGCAAGAAGGTCTCCTCATAATCGACACCTTCTCATTGGGTAAAACCCTTAGCCACTAGCCTTGCTTTGAAAGTTTTCATTTTCCCATCTGCTCATTTCTTTCTCTTATAGAACTACTTGCACCCGATGGATTTTATCCCTTCTGGTGCATCTACAAGTTTCCAGACCTGATTAGAATACATAGATTCCATTTCGGTATTCATAGCTCGTTGCCATAAATATGCATCCACATCATTCACAGCCTTTCGAAATTACCTTTATTTGAAACTTCCATGTGCACACCTTTGAGAATGTAGCACAATGTCGGAGTGTTTTTTCAAATACTTCGCAACTCGATATTTGGGGGTTAGGGTTCTTGAGTGAAGTTGGGCATCGTAACTGAGAGCAATGTTCGAATGTTTTTTCACATCATTCATGAATCATCGATTTCAGGGGTATTAGGGTTCTTGCAGTGAAGTTGGGAATCAAATAATTTGGGGAAAATGATGCATATGGTTTTTTGTAATTTGGGTTGGGAGGGGATATACATCTGATTTGCACGATTAGGATAAGTTGGAGGCCATTTAAATGTTAAGTCGTGTATAATGAAGGTCATTTCGTGTGTGGTTAAACTTGTTTGGAAGTGATTTTGCTGACGTAGAAGGTGCATTGGCACTTGACTCACCACTTGGAAGGATTTAAATGGCGAGCTGGTCTTTTTGTTGTCCATATAAGCATGTTTATTAACGATTGTCATTGGGTGAGTGATGTAGATGGACGTAGCAAATTCAATGCCAATGGGACAATTGATGAAGTTCAATGAGTAAGTCGTGACATCGTATAAAGTTTTGTGTTGAAGTTCAGTGAGTAAGTCATTTTCATGGTATAAAGTTTTGTGGCTAGTGAAACATTTAACTTGTGTGCATGCAATATTATTTAATTGTGAAGACACCATTGTTTAGTACTTCTAAAAATTGATTGACTAATTTTCATGGAAAAAATGACAATTTCCATGGAAACTAGTGGCTGTTAAATAACTAAAGTTGGAAGAAATGACTATTTTCATGGAAAGTAATGGCTATCAAACACCAAAAATGGATAATTGCAACATTTTCTGGGTTGAAAATTAAAACGATAAAACGCATGTAATTAACAATTTCCATGCAAATAATTTCTATGCAATTGAATTGCCTAAAAAATATTCTCTTTTATGCAGTTTTCATACTTGCAATCAAACGCACCCTAATTTTTCTAACAAAGCGATAATGGTAAAACAGTTACTGATTAAATGATTCAGAAAATATCGCAATAGCCAACTTATAATTGTTCACGAACTTCGAGGACTAATGGTGAAATTCACTCGTTTCATTTGGTTAATAGCCTTTTGTCAAGGGCATTACCTAATTCTCCATACAGAAAAATGGCAGCGATCTCCTCCTGTCTCCGGTCCCTCTCTAAACCATCTGAACTTCACATCTCCTCCTCGCCAACCACTAAAACCCTATCAATTTTCAATCTTTTACCCGTCTCACTACCTCGACGCCACTTTAAGCTCACTGTGCAGTTTCTTCTGAAACCACCCCCAGTCTCTTCTCTCTTCATTAAACCGGCAAAACCCCTCCAACACAATTTCTGCGGCACCGCAGTAAAATGCCTTTTCACAGGCATAGTTGAAGAAATGGGCACTGTTAAAAATCTGGGATTTGACCAAAATAGTAGTTTCACCATGAAGATCCAGGCAAAGGTCATGCTTGAAGACATTCACTTGGGCGATAGCATCTCGATCAATGGAACTTGCTTGACAGTTACAGAATTCGACACTGTTTTATCCGAATTCTGTGTTGGGTTATCCCCTGAGACTCTAAGAAAGACTTCTTTGAGTGAATTGGAAAGTGGGTCTTTGGTCAATTTGGAGAGGGCTTTGAGCCCTAGTACTAGAATGGGGGGTCATTTTGTGCAGGGGCACGTGGATGGGACCGGGGAAATTGTGGAGATGTCGCCAGAGGGCGATTCTTTGTGGGTTAAGGTGAAGGTTGGGAGTGAGTTGTTGAAGTACATTGTACCTAAGGGGTTTATTGCTATAGATGGGACTAGCTTGACTGTGGTGGATGTGTTTGATGATGAGGAGTGTTTTAATTTTATGTTGGTGGCATATACACAGCAGAAAGTGGTGATCCCTTTAAAAAAGGTTGGGCAGAAGGTTAATTTAGAAGTCGATATTTTGGGAAAATATGTGGAGAGGCTGCTGAGTAGTGGATTTGTTGATTCTATCAAATCTTCGTGACTTGGGATGTGAAGGTACTTTCTTCATGTGTTTTTTGTTTCGCTTGTATTCATTTTATGTATTGTTGTATTGCTACATTTTGGAATCGGATTTGGAACTTCTATTCAACTGATTATATAAATGAGAATAATTTGAAGTAATAATACATTATGTGGTTGTCTAATTCTGATTGAAATATTCCATTTGTTTGTTGGGGTATACACATTGAAAGTTCTATAGTGAATAATGTGATATTTCTTTCACCTGGTTGGAGCATGTCTACCCAGCTTGTTATGGGAATTTATGTGGAATATTTGATATTAGGTGAACATTACAATTTGGTTACGTGGTTACTAATTAGATTTATCTATATTGTGTTTGTTTGAGAAGTTAGACTGTTAATTTTTTTTACTATGGATTTTTAAGATGGTAAATGGTTTATTATGAGCATATTTTTGTGTTTTTATATTCTTTTGAATTATTTTCTAAAGACTTGTGCCACAAAATGCCTCAATACTCGATTGAGCCTTAAACATTGTATGGAAAGAAGTGTTCATACTGAAAGGGACATAACTGCCATGAGTTGTGTTTATAGGCTTTATTAGGGCTAAGATTTTTATATTGATGGAGCTAATAGTGGCCAAACTAAAATGGTGGATCTATCACCTGTTCATTTGTATGGGCAAGTGGGAGAATGGTGGTCGTGTCAAACTTAACATGTTCCACTTATACTTATTTTTTTGTTAAAATGTTAAGGCGATTATTAAGTCTAACATATAAGTGTAACGATGAGTTAAGTTTTGCTTTCTCTACTGCTGCTGGAACTGTCCATTGGTAAGCATAATGTTTTTTAACTGTATTTATTTTGTTTATTGCTCGTAGTCATGCCCAAAAAAAAAAAACCAAAAAAAATGTAGGCACATTTTCCTTCATTATTGTTGTTTCAGGTCGAAATTGTAGCAGCCCAGTTTGGGCTTGCCAAACCTAACTGCATCAGTTAATCCCATTTGCTCTCCTTCCTTATACAGCCCTGATACCAATGTTGTGGGGTGCCCTATTAAATGTTTGAATAATAGACGATAACATGTGGGAAAAAGCTTCTTCGTCCTACACAGTCTCTTGATGAACTTCTTCCTTTGCTGGAACAAAGTTAGGATTTGCTCTAGCAAACATGGAACTATCACGTGCCACATCCATACTCAAAGCTCTTTCTCCACTAATGAATGCACTGGTCGCAAATGAGCTATTGAAGCATCCATATGTTGCTATCAAAGTGGAATTGCTTCTTCCATAAGCTAATTGATCAGAATTACTCACTCAATACCCATGTTGTTGATGAGAAAATGAATGATATCATTTAATTAATTGTATCATCATTATTCATTTGCACTTTTCTCTGACAAATCTAGCAGATGTATGTTAAGAGGGCCATGATACTTGAAACTATGGCTAATGTAACGTATTATGTCATCGTGTTGGATCTAAAATTTGAACACTGATGATTGAAATGTTTCAACATTTTCTTAAAGATCGAAGGGATTATCATTTAGAGAATATTCTCAAATCCATGGAGTATTATGACTTTTATATTGGAAGAAATCTCTTTCCAGAATTGCTTACCCTCATTTTGGTTAATGTGCAAAACAACATTGAGGATCCTGTTGCAATGAATTTGGTAGATAGACGATTTGAGAAGTGCTCAGTCAAGCTCCAACCCTTGAGAGAAACTGTAAAATCTTTGGGTTTTGCTTGGATGATTATTGTGAAGTTCTCTCCTGTGTGCAAAAAGACTAATGGTATTGTTGATTGAAATAGCAGCATCACATATGGAGACAAGTTGATTACTGAGAGGAGGTCAGCTAGTGCCTCCGCAGAGATGGCTCTGGTAACTCAGGAAGCTAAAGATGTTAATGAATGGATAAGTCTTGAAGGAGGTAACTCCAATGTTAAAATGCCACCAAAATTAATTGTGAGTAAAGATGAGATTAAGAAAGCAGGAACTTTGACTTGTGCATATTTTTAGAAGGCAATAATTCAAGAGACTTTGATTCAACTTTCCCCAACCAAAATATCTGAAAACAAGCTGCTGATGTTGCAATCCTTTGTTTTTGCAAAGCCAGTCTACCGTGCTTGTCCAACGTACTCATTATGTTGATTCAATTTTTGTAGATAAGTTGCACGGTTTGTTGATATCAAGAACTTATTGTCGATACTAAAGTTAAAAGGAAAGATCGTTTTCTTTGGTTAAATGATGTTACTGTGGATTATTTGCAGATCATATGGTCAATTTTGTTATATCGTTATTTGTTCAACAAAAAAGATCGCCCTTCTTGGATAAGAAATTACAATCTATCTCGTCGAAATCAAATTCTCTCAGGAAAGAGACATGCTAGAGATCCTATTAGATATATTATGTAAAAACTTTCCAAGATTAGCTTCTTAATTTAGGAAAAAGTAATTAAGGTTTAGTTTTATAGATTTTCTAGTATTTTATTAGTTGTTTCCAACTTAAGTTAGATTAGTTCAAACCCTACTTAAAGGGAGCTTATGTATTGTAATACTTAAGACTTTTGATGAATTGAATAAACAATACTTTCTTCCCCAATTTCTTCTTTAGGCTTCTCTACTTTCTCCTCCTCATCTCTTCACTCTCCTTCTATAATTCTGGGTCTTGTTCATTGCATCCTATGCCAATTAGTCTCTATACTGCACAATATTGGACCTTTTAAAATGTCAAGTCTGGAAATGAATAGGATAGTCCATCTTTTGAAGAACCAAATGGTATTTGTGGGTGAACATGTGAAGGAATGTGCAAGTTTCTGTTAAAGCTGACCTCAAATACTGTAAGTTTTATAGATTTGGAGTTATAATGTAGCCAGACTAATTCATACTGCCACTTTGTAACCAAATTAATCATTTATATACTTGGAGATTCTAAATTTATTGGAAGGCAATCATACTTTTCTAACATGCAAGGATCATTACTTATGCTACTGATCGATTGCATAGAAGGCTTGATTCCATCTTCACATGGGAGCTGGAGATCATGTAATGGAAAGAAAGTTTTTTGTCGGTATATGTAGGATCACGCATTAGGAGTTTTAGATTGATGATTAGACAATCAGTTGAAGAATTCCGTTGTAGTATACAAATATGAATAAAATGTCAGTTATTGGGATGAAAGATGAGGTGTTGACATAAAATTCTGAGCATACATGTGGGTCATGCTTTTTTGATCAAGACGTTTCTGGTAACTAACATTTGAATCTGACATGGAAAGGACATCTGTTAATTTAAGAAACCACCTTCGTGCTGCATGGTCTTTAGCAATTGACGAATGCAACAAAATATCAAGCGTACATAGATAGTCCGTCGAATGTGAAATTGTTGTTAGCAGAATATTTCACATGGAATATGAAAATTCTATTGACATGATATGATAATGTGTTTAAATGAAGAGGTCAATAACAGTTTCTCCAAAGTATCTGGTTGGAGATGTTGACATGTTGATGCCGCGATCATGCGGAGAAGTTAACCACCGACTCGGGGGCTTGTTTCTTCTCAAGTAGTTTGTTCTGCAAGACGGGACTGCCATGAAACACCTTATTAGTAGATGAATACAACAGTTGGGAATATTAGTATCATTCATTCATATCTGATGGGATAGTGAAAATGATCTGGAATGAAGTTCTAGGACATGCATGTCTGGCTGGCTGGCTGGCTGGCTTGTAACCTAAACATTTGGATGAAAACTCTTAATCATCATATAATAATCCAGAA
>CAIGRK010246393.1:0-13890 GCA_903798315.1 Fraxinus greggii | reverse complement strand
ACTCAAAATTATGTTATCAAAATATTGGAACAAACTATTCCAATTAAAAATCAAATTATTTCAATCAAACTATTTTCTAAAGATGCTACACAAGATCATAGGAAGAAATTTCAATATCTTCATGTCGGACTTGTTCAAATTGCAGTGAAACGCCTGTTTAGACTTGGTCTAGACATTCATGTTCTTATAATACTAAGAGATAAGAGACTTTTAAGGTTTGAACATTCATCACTGTCCATGCTTGAGTCTAATGTCGAGAGTAGTCCAGTATTTTCAAATTGTTATCCAAATTTCTCAATCAGTCTTCAAGATGGAGCTATTTTTAATGCTCTCAATCTTCGAATTCAAGATAAGAATTTTGATGTTGATGATCGCTCAAGAGCTTTTCTTTAATATACCGAGTATATTATAAACTTTTGAATACTCAACTCAATATCCGAGCTCTCTCAGATCTTCTCCAAGAGATGAAGTCTTTTGGTTGAAGTTAATCCACTTCATTCAAATATAATGATTCCCAAATGTATTCCTTCGAATCTTCAAGCAAGAGGATTAGAATGAGATTTTGAAAATGCACAAAACCAAGTTCCAACTCCTATAAGAGGAAATCCTGATCAAAAATCTTTTTTTTTTCCTGATGGTAATGTCAAAGTTATCTTTGATAAACATTTATCTTCAAAAGTCTCATTCATCTAGATCTGAATATAGATCTAGGATAAATTTTTTTCAATTTGCTAGATTTTAAACATCCTCTTTAAAACCAATATTCCGAAAACTAATTATCAAAAAGATAGAGAAGAAGAACCAGAACCACCTGGTTCCCCTACTTTATCTGATATGGCTCCTCCTTCAGAAAGGCTAGATCAGCAATGTACTATTTTTTTTTATTAATAGAAGAAATGAATCCATTATTGATAAAACCCCTGAAGTTAAAAGTTTTAGAAAAAATATATCAAAAAAGTTTTTCAAATGAAGAAATCGAATCTTACTGGGAAGATTTTGAAGCATTTCCAGAAGATTTAAGGGCATGTTCTCTTTGTTGTTTTCAGGTACTTACCTATTTTCGAAAACAAATTTCCAAAAACAAGTTTAAAATTTACAAAGAAAACGGAAAACGCCAAAAAAAGTCGTTTTAGCTGTTTTCAGTTAAAACCAAACCAAAACTTCATTTTTTTATTTTTGAAAATAATTTTTCAAAATGACAAAAAAAAAACGTATTTTCAACAATCTCAAAATGGCTACTCAAAATACAAAACCAAAAATGAATTCAAACATCAAAACTCAAAAGTGAAACACAAAGAGAACAACCCCTAAGTTTCTATGAGTAGGCATATTTTAAAGTTTATAATAAAAAACTCACCAAAGTAAAAGTTATTCAAAATATAAATTCTTCAAAAAAGATTTGGAAAACACCTAAGGGTGATACTCTTCATGCTACACATCATCCTATGCAAGAAATTGTTGTTTCCCAAAGAAATACTGAATTCTTGCATCACCCCTCAAAAAGATATTTAGTGAAAGGTCAGGTGATTCTGAAGTAGTAGCTAAAGATATCAAATATATTCAATCTCATAACAATTATACAAATGTTGTTCTTCAATTCATGTGCTCTCAGTTAAACAGAGCTAAATTAAATTCTAAAACTGAAGTAACAAAATCTAAATCAGAAAAATCTATTTCAAAATCAATGTATAAAGGAAAAACTCCTATTAATACTTTATTCAAACCAATTTCTTCAAATTCTACTTTTCAATTAGGAAAATTCGATAATGAGACAAAAGTTTTAAAAGAACTTGCTATTCAATTATCCAATTTATCCTCTTCTTCAAAAAATATCAATACTATTGATGAAATTGAATCTCAATTTATTGACAATGAAAATGAAAATTTTCATATTAATAAAATAAGAGGTTCATATTCAAAAGTCCCTCCTTATTATCCTCAACACTCTACTCCTGATTTACTTTTTGAAGAAAAAGTAAAAAACCAGAGAGTTTTTTTATGGCAAATATGCGGTTGAGTGGAACATCCTTTTTAAAAAACAAAAGTAAAAAATTTCCCTCCTTACAAAAGAAGAAATTTTTTTTCAAAAAGAAAAAAATTTTCAAAAATCTTTTTATTTAAAAAATTGCTCTAAAAACGATTTTCAAAGAAAAGGTTTTCAAAAAATTCAAATGTGACTTGCTATAAATGCAAGCAGAAGAGACATTATTCCAATAAATGTCGTATGAAAAGCAAAATCAATAATTATCAAATTAATGAGATATTAAACTTGAAATCCTTAATCTTATCAACTCTTCGGAAGAAGATTCTTCTGATTATAATTCTGATTCTGAATTAGAAATGGTGTATCAACATCAAGAAGATTTTGATCTTGAAACAAGCTCTAATTCATCTTCCTCATCAAAATAAAGTAAAGAAATCTGTGGTTGCAAAACCATTAATGTTCATACTCAAGAAGAAGAACTTATTTTCTGAAATGGTTGAGAAAATTGAAAATCCTCAACTAAAGAAAAATTTTAATTCTCTTTTTTCCTTTAAATTTAAAATTCTCAACTGAACCTCATAGTATGCATAATATTATGAATAGATTTAAAGCTAAATCTTCAAAATCTTCTACTTCTGATTTAAGATTAGAAGTCAATTATATGAAATCTCAAACTTCACTTCTTCAAAGTTAAATGAAAGATGTCTGTATGGAAGTAGTTCTCTTGACAACCAAAAAAGAGAATCAAAACATATATGAGTCCGATTCTTCTGATTCCAAAGAGGTTTCATCTCAAACCTCAAAAAATTCTATTCCTCAAATTGATGAAGAAAAGGTTAATGTTATTAACCGTATTCAACTTCAAAAATGGTATTGTCAAATGGATATTATTATCAATAAAGATTTTAAACTTCATACTAGAGTTTTAATTGATTCTAGTGCGGATCAAAATTGTAATAGAGAATGTTTAATCCCTGCAAAATATTTTGAAAAAACCACCGAGCGTCTTTTTGGTGCTAGTGGAAAGAAATTAAATATNTCTCTTGACAACCAAAAAAGAGAATCAAAACATATATGAGTCCGATTCTTCTGATTCCAAAGAGGTTTCATCTCAAACCTCAAAAAATTCTATTCCTCAAATTGATGAAGAAAAGGTTAATGTTATTAACCGTATTCAACTTCAAAAATGGTATTGTCAAATGGATATTATTATCAATAAAGATTTTAAACTTCATACTAGAGTTTTAATTGATTCTAGTGCGGATCAAAATTGTAATAGAGAATGTTTAATCCCTGCAAAATATTTTGAAAAAACCACCGAGCGTCTTTTTGGTGCTAGTGGAAAGAAATTAAATATTCAATATAAACTTTCAAAAGCTCATGTTTGTAATTCAAACATTTGTTTCAAAAGTATATTTTATCTTGTCAAAGATCTTGACCAAGAAGTAATTCTTGGAACTCCTTTTATTATTCAAATTTATCATTTTCAAGCTAATTCAAAAGGATTAACTACAACTATTTTTTGTTAAGAAATTGTTTCAAATTTACGAATCCTCCTTCATTTAGAGATGTTAATTCTTTGAAAAAAGCCTCAATTCAAAAATAATTAATAATATTAATTTCAAGAAAAAACATATTCATTTCTTAAAAGAAGAGATAAGATTTTCAAGGATAGGGGAACAGTTGAAAGGTTCTTCTTTGCAAAAGCAAATCTCTCTCTTTTAAAAGTGCATCGAGGAAGCAACATGCTCCACTATTCCAAATGCTTTTTGGAATAGGAAAAAGCATGTTGTGTCCTTACCATTTACTCAAGATTTCCAAGAATCTCGAATTCCGACAAAATCTCGTCCTATTCAAATGAATAAAGAATTACTTGATCACTGTAACAAAAAAATCAATGATTTACTAGATATGAAACTTATCCGTCCAAGTAAATCATCATAGAATTATTCGGCTTTTTATGTTAACAATTCAGTTGAAACTGAACAAAGACTCCCTCGTTTAGTTATCAATTATAAATCTCTCAACAAAACTCATCAATGGATTAGATATCCATTACCTCAAAAGAAAGACCTACTAGATAGGTTATACAAAGCGATTATTTTTTCGAAATTCGATATGAAGTCAGGTTTCTGGCATATTCAAATTAAAGAGGAAGATCGCTATAAAACTGCATTCAGTATTCCTTTTGGACAATATGAATGGAATGTTATGCTTTTCGATCTAAAAAATGCTGATTCTGAATTTGAAAAAATTATGAATGATATTTTCAATCCTTATTCAAACTTTATAATTGTTTATATTGATGATGTTCTATTTTTTTAAAAGTTTAGAACATCATTTCAAACATTTAAACACATTCATTCATGTAGTAAAAAATAATGGTTTAGTAGTTTTTGCTAAAAATGTTGTTTTATGTCAAACAAGTATTATGTTCTTAGGACATAACATTCATATAGGAACCATTACACCAATTCAAAGAATCTAGATTTCACAGATAAATTTCCTGATGAAATATTAGATAAAAATAGTTTTCAAAGATTCTTAGGGTATGTCAATTATGTAGGAGATTTTATCAAAGAGATAAGAATCTTATGTGCACCTCTTTTCAAAAGATTACAAAAGAATATGATCCAATGGACTCACGAGCACATAGTAGCTATTCAAAATATCAAAAAGGCTATAAAAAGCATTCCCTATTTGTCAATCTTTAACCCACTGCGTCAATTACTGTTGAAACTGATGCATCTGACATTGGTTTTGGTTGTGTCCTCAAATAAATTCCAAAAGAGTCAAGTCAAGAACAGTTAGTACGATTCCATTCGGTGTTTGGACTAGCCCTCAAAAGAATTATTCTACCATCAAAAACCTTTTTATCAATTATTTTATGTATTTTGAAATTTCAAGATGATTTAATCAATAAAAAATTTATTTTAAAAACAGACTGTAAAGCATCAAAAGATGTTTTGCAAAAAGATGTCAAAAATCTTGTTTCAAAACAAATTTTTGCCAGATGGCAAGCAATTTTAACGTGTTTCGATTTCGAAATACTATATATACAAGGATCTTCAAACTTTCTTGTAGACTTTCTTACAAAAGAGTTCTTACAAAAGAAAGAGAGAGATACAAATTGAGTGAAATATTTAAGAATTACAATATGGAGTCTTCTTCCTCAAAGAAGAAAGACAAGAAGAAAATTCAAATTCCAATTTGTTCAATTGATGATTATATTCAAAATTCCTTCAAAGGTTCAAAATATGCTGAACGTAGCCCTTTAGCTTCTCAAAAAACTACCCTAGCCTCTTCTCAAGTTCAGAAAATTCCTGAACATCCTTCAAATGAAGAAAACATGTTCATATTCCGATGTTTGAAATGGAAACATCATGGATTCATAGGTATTCCTCCCTTGACGATTGCCTTCAAAACATTTTTCCTCCAAATTTCCAATTTTTTCCCAAAAATATAAAAAAATCTCGAGCTTATTATGATGCTATCCTCATCAAATCAGGATCTGCCATAATAACTCATGCTCAAAATCAACAAGAGAAAAATTATATTGATTTTTCTAAAATTTCAATTTAAAATGTACTGTCTTTTGAGGACTGGGGACATGATCATTAGCAAGAAAAGAAAACGCGTCTCTCAAAAGACAATTCATTTAAACCTCTTTTCAATTATTTTGACTACCAAGATGTTTGGTTTATTGTATTATACTTTAGACCAGTTTTCCATTCTTGGTTTATTCTTTTTCATCAAAATTGTTTTACTAATTTTCCAAAATGATTTCAAAAATAGTTCGAATATTTTGAACTTGAAGAAAATATTTTACCCAATCTTACTCTTCAAGGATTTGAACACTTCAAAAAGAGGCGGAAACATTTTTAAAGTCTCAAGAAAATCTTTTATTTCAATTTGCTCACAATATGAAGGTCTCATGGATATTTTGTTGGGACTATCAAATGGTTCAAAAAATAGGATATGAATATCATGTCAAAAATGTTATTCGGACACTCAAAGTAAAATGGTGGTCAAAATTTCATGGAACAAATTGTTGTCCAAAAGCTGTTTATTCATGGATTCAAGAACAAAGAAATGCTGGTATCTCAAAATTATCAAAGAAACAATTAGACGAAAGTGCCGACTTATTCACAGAAAAGTCAAAATTGTTGGACATGTTAAGCCAATGCAAAAATCCTGAAGAACTACAAAGTATTTCAGAAAGAATTGTTGCTTTTGCAGAATCCTCTTTAAAAAGATCAGATTCAAAGGAAAACTCTTCTCAAACTAATTCATCAGACTATGAAACAAAGCAGTGAAGACATGTGCTTTGGACTAGACAATATTGATGAATTAATTGAACAAGAAACTTAAAAACAGACTCCTTCAAAATGACTACATAGACTCAGTTATCTAGACGAATTACTAGACTACAGAGTTCTAATATGAAGTTTAAAATCTTTATTGATAATAATATCCATTTGACAATACCATTTTTGAAGTTGAATACAGTTAATAACATTAACCTTTTCTTCATTAGTTTGGGGAATAGAATTTTTTGAGGTTTGAGATGAAACCTCTTTGGAATCAGAAGAATCAGTCTCATACATGGTTTGATTCTCTTTTTTTGTTTTCAAGAGAACTACTTCCATACGGATATCTTTCATCTGTCTTTGAAGAAGTGAAATTTGAGATTTCATATAATTGACTTCTGATCTTAAATCAGAAATAGAAGATTTTAAAGATTTAGTTTTAAATCTATTCATAATATTAAGCATACTATAGGGCTCAGCTCAGAATTTTGAATTTAAAGGAAGAAGAGAATTAAACTTTTTCTTTAGTAGAGGATTTTCAATTTTCTCAACAATTTCAGAAAATAAGTTCTTCTTATGGAGTAAGAACATTAATGGTTTTTCAACCACATATTTATTTACTTTGTTTTGATGACAAAGATGAATTAGAGCTTGTTTCAACATCAGAATCTTCTTGATGTTGATACAGCATTTCTAATTCAGAATTAGAATTATAATTAGAAGAATCTTCTTCCGAAGAGTTGATAAGATTAAGGATTTCAAGTTTAATATCCTCATCAATTTGAAAATTATTGATTTTGCTTTTCCTAGGACATTTATTGGAATAATGTCCCTTCTGTTTGCATTTATAGCAAATAACATTTGAATTTTTTGCAAACCTTTTCTTTGAAAATCATTTTTTAGAGTAATTTTTTAAATAAGAAGATTTTTGAAATTTCTTTTCTTTTTGAAAATATTTTCTTCTTTTGTGAGAAGGGAAATTTTTTACTTTCGTTTTCGAAGAAGGAGGAACAATCTTTTCAAGGCCATATTATTCACAAAAAGATCCAAGGTCCTTCCGCCTTTCAGATCTTTCTATTTTTAATTTGGCTTTGAGTTTTAAATCGTTACAAAGGGTTATACCTTCATAATTGATAAGAGTAATAATTTCTCCATATGTAAGCTCTTCATATGAAGCATCACTCTTTTTAATTTGATTTCTAACTATTTCTACAAAAAGTTTTGGAAGTACAGAAACCATTCTTTCTTTCCAATAAGATTTATTACAATCTTCTCTACGAGTTAAAAACATATCTTTGTACCATCGAAATCATTGAGTTTTGGATAACGAAGATTCATAAGAACTTCAGATTGTCTATTGAATAAATCCTTAGGGTTACCAATGGTATGTTTGATAATAGTGAAAATGAGAGTTGCGAAACTATCATCTTCACCAATTTCATTATTTCTGGAATGTTCAATTTCCTTTTTGTCTTGGTCGTCAAGGTAGTTATGCCACCATTGTTTGAGTTGACCAGTAAATCTCATTGCCACATTTGTGGTTGCAGAATTAGGAGAAATATTTTGAGATAAATAGGTTTTGTAGCACATAGACATCATTTCGAGTAGATTAACAATTTGATATTCTGTTAATCCATCTATGTTCCACTCAACCGCATATTTGCCATAAAAAAAACTCTCTGATTTTTTACTTTTTCTTCAAAAAGTAAATCAGGAGCAGAGTGTTGATGATAATAAGGAGGGACTTTTGAATATGAACCTCCTGTTTTATTAATATGAAAGTTTTCGATTTCATCAATAATATTGATATTTTTCGAAGAAGATGATAAATTGGATAATTGAATAGCAAGTTCTTTTAAACCTTTTGTCTCATTATCGAATTTTCCTAATTGGAAAGTAGAATTTGAAGAAAATGGTTTGAATAAAGTATTGACAGGAGTTTTTCCTTTATCTATTGATTTTAAAATAGATTTTTCTGAATCAGATTTTGTTGCTTCAGTTTCAGAATTTAATTTAATTCTGTTTAACTGAGAGCACATGGATTGAAGAACAACATTTGTATAATTGTTCTAAGATTGAATATTTTTGATATATCTAGCTACTACTTCAGAATCATCTGACCTTTCACCAGATATCTTTTTGAGGGGCGATGCAAGAATTTCAGTATTTCCCTGGGAAACAACAATCTCTTGCATATGATGATGAGTAGCATAAAGAATATCACCCTTAGGTGTTTTCCAAATCGTTTTTTGAAGAATTTGTATTTTGAATAACTTTTACTTTTGTGGGTTTTTTTATTATAAACTTTAAAATATGTCCACTTATAGAAATTTAAATCTTCTGGAAATACTTCAAAATCTTCCTAGTGAGATTCAATTTCTTCTTTTGAAATATTTTTTCTAAAACTTTTTACTTCAGTGGTTTTATCATTAATGAATTCATTTCTTCTATTAATAAAAAAAAATTACATTTCTGATTTAGCCTTTCTAAAGGAGGAGCCATATCAGATAAAGTAGGGGAACCAGGTGGTTCTGGTTCTTCTTCTCTATCTTTTTGATAATTAGTTTTTGGAATATTGGTATTAAAATCAACTTCCCTTAAAGAAGATGTTGAAAATCTAGCAAATTGAAAAGAATTTATCCTAGATCTATAATCAGATCTAGATGAATGAGACCATTGAATGGTTTGAAGATGAAGGTTTATTAAAGATAACTTTGACATTAGCATCAGGAGAATAAATGTTTTGATCAAGATTTCTTTTTACAAGAGTTGGAACTGGGTTTTGTGCGTTTTCAAAATCTCATTCTAATCATCTTGCTTGAAGATTCCAAGGAATACATTGGGGAATCATTATATTTGAATGAAGTGGATTAACTTCAACCAAAAAACTTTCATCTCTTTGAGGAGATCTGAGAGCTCGGATATTGAGTTGAGTATTCAAAAGCTTATAATATACTCAGTATATTAAATCAAAAGCTCTTGAGCAATCATCAACATCAAAATTCTTAGATTGAATTTGAATATTGAGAGCATTAAGAATAACTCCATCTTGAAGACTGATTGAGAAATTTGGATAACAATTTGAAAATACTAGACCACTCTTGACATAGAATCAAGCATGGACATTGATGAATGTTCAAACCTTAAAAGTCTCTTATCTCTTAAGGTTATAAGAACATGAATGTATAGACCAAGTCTAAACAGGGGTTTAACTACAATTTGAACAAGTCCCACATGAAGATATTGAAATTTCTTCCTATGAGCTTGTGTAGCATCTTTAGAAAATAGATTGATTGAAACATTTTGATTTTTAATTGGAATAGTTTGTTCCAATGTTTTGATAACATAATTTGAGTAAAATTAAATTTTCTTATCTCATAGATAGAACTTTTATCAACCTTTGGGATATTCCAATTTTGAAGTTTTTACTCTATTTGAGCAATTTGAAATTCTTTAGAATTGATATCATTTGATGCACATGCACATGCATTACCTTGATTTAATTCTTCATTATTATCTTGAAAATATTTTGACACATTATCACCACTATTGTTTGAACCACTACCTTTACTAAACCAATTTCACATAAAAGACATATTTGAATAGTAATAAGAAAACAGTAATCTTTCTATTGAAAATAGAATGTTTCAGGCACATTGTTACAGTGCAAAGCCAACAACGGGACCACCAACATGGCTGACCATCCATGCCTAACACCAACCTAACCTTGACACTAGGAAGACAATAGTTTGACACAATTTCCTCACACTATTCTCTTATAACTCTGATACAAAAGGAGGCCCAGGTAAGGGGAGAGGGACAAGACGAGTAGAGATTGATAAAATTCAAAAATTATTTGATAATAATAATTTGAAATTACAATAAGGAAATTGAAACTTCAAATTGAAAATTACAATTTGAAAAGAT
Organism: Fraxinus greggii; assembly: GCA_903798315.1. Lineage (NCBI taxonomy): Eukaryota > Viridiplantae > Streptophyta > Magnoliopsida > Lamiales > Oleaceae > Fraxinus > Fraxinus greggii. Next base: position 3,669 of record CAIGRK010246393.1, on the reverse strand, counting down.
TTTTGAAGAAAGCTTAAAAATTACAAGGATAATTTAAAACTTTCATGAAGTGTACTATCTCCCCCTCTATTACACTTGAAAAGTTTTATTGCCTTCTACCTTAATTTATAGCTGAAGCTCCGGACTTGAAACCAAATTGAATTTGATTGAAGAATCTTGAAGATAATGTTTTTCTGCCATTTGATCACCTTGTATAGATATCTTTTGACAAATTGCACCACCACCAATTGTTGATCTGCGAGATAACGGACGAAGCCAGTGTACAGCCATTCATTAACCTCTCACCCCCGTCTCTCTGAGCACTTGACGCGATGATACCAATGTTGCCTTCCTTCCATCGACACCATTAGTAGGCAGCTGCAGCAGCAGGTAGTAGCGATTCCTTTTTGAAAGAAGAATGTGTGAACCACTTACCACTGAACCATGAACTAGTGAAGAAAAAGAAGTTAATTCGACAGTCGACAGAAGAAGGTGAAGCCTGAAAGCCCTCTTGTTTCTCTTTTCTTTTTATTTGTTATTTTGATTTGATTTGAACCTAAAATCAAGATGAGTTAGATGACCAAATAATCTTTTTTTGAGTCTTATGTATGATTTAAAATCATATATCAATTTTGTGATTCTTTTGAAATTCATTTGCAGGCAAAACTCAGAAGCTGCTGGAGCTTGGAGTTAATTAGATGTTGTCCCTGAGGCCGTGGAGAGGCGAACATAATTGGATGTTGTGCTAAGGTTGACACAAGTTGCTGATTTTAAGTGAATTGGATGTTGTGCACTTAATTAAGCCAGTGAACTTAAGTGGATGTTCATGTTGTGCCTGGAGTTTTGTGAATAGCAGTCTACAGACACAGAGTTGAGGATAGATAAGATAGAATTGAGAGTATTTTGCTTAATTTTACTTGATTTGCTTATTTGAGCTTGCTTTTAATTGAGTGTATCACTTGCTTTTGCTGGATATCAAATGAAGATATTCTTTCAAAGAAAATCAATTGTAGAAAATGTTGATGGATAGAAATCGAATAAAGTAAATTTTGATGTCTCACAATTTCCAACTGATCCTGGACTTAGGATACCAATTTTGGATTACAATACTAACATCCAAGATCAAGTTCAAAGAGCATATATGCTAAAAGGTCCTTGTCAGCCTCAAAGTTCGGTATCGATTAATTGTGCCATCATTGAACGAATTTCCTGGCTCTGCAGCTGGAAGAGAGCTCAACATAAGGAGGAAGGTTACCTTATGGAGGATCTTGATAAGTATCTTCACTTGTCATTCAATAAAGATGACCTTATGATGTTCTAATACAGTATGAAGGAAGCTTTTGTCAAATTCTAACCTCATTTTCTTGACATGTGTTATCACTTCGACCAGACTCACCACATAGGCATCCTGGGATAAGGCATCAAATGAAGGAGATTCCCTCCACTCCTCTACAACCTTTGTAGCCCTGGCTATTACCTCATTAGCTAGGCCTTTCCTTCTACAGCCTTCTTGATAGCCCAAGAATAACTAACCAAGAGGGGTGAATTGGTTTTTATAAAACTTTTTCAAAAGAATTAATCTAAATTCAAGCAAATAAGAATAAATAAACTAATCAATTATGAAAGCAATAAATAAAAGGAAAAAGGAAATGTAAACAATATAATTGTCGAGATTCTATCCAAATAATGATATACGTCATCCGTTACCGAGCTATCCATCACGAGCAAAGCCTTTTCACTATAATGATTGACTTATTGTGCAATTTGAACTCTTACAAAGCTTTCGGTGACTTACGAACAAGGATTTGCGATTCTTATATAATATTGAGCTTTACGAAACTCAATACGACCTACAAGTTTGAAGAAAGTTTTTACAATTTAAATCTCTCTATTAATAAATGATACAATTGAATTAAATATCAATAGAGGTTAACACTTCAACGAATAGCAATAAATGAAGTTCAAGTGTTAGATGAGAAAAGTTTAGATGACATAGATAGTTTTCAAAAGTTAATTCAATCAATCAAAAGTCTTTCAAAGCAAAATGTTCGATGAAATAAATAAGATGTAAGCTTTAAAGAATTTTGCTCTAGAATGTCTCATAATGCTCTTAGTAAATCTTGCAACCAATGCAAAAAGTGAATATTTATATAGAGTTTAATGATAAAAAAAAAATATGAAAAATCCACCAAGCAATCGGATGTCCTCATTCTGATCAGATAAAAAAAGTACCATTGTTGTCAAAAGATAGAACGGTCAAAAATGACCATTTGATGAACCGAACGCCCGCTTGGATGAATCGAACATTTGCTTCGGTAGAATGTTTCTTCGATTTTTTCTACTTTAATATTTTGAAAAATAGAGACTTTTGTGTTGACCTATGGTTGATCTCATGTTTTGATTATAACAAACAAATTGTTTTATCTCTAACAATTGAATTCAAGCATTCATAGCGATTGTGGCAATGTTAATCAATTGGAGACAAAAGAATTGCTGGAAAGAAAATCGAGATGGAAGTCGAGCATTCACGTCAAATCAATCAAAGACAAGAACAAATCAAGCATTCTTGTCAAATCAAGTATTCATTGAAAATTTAAGACTTAGATGTTTTAGATTTATATGTAAAGGCTTTAATCCTTAGCAATGAATCACCAAAAGCTCAAAAGTTGAATTTTTTTGCACGAGAAAAAATATTTCATAAGAACGCTTGCATAAAAATTATTTTTCAAAAGATAAAAACTTTCACTTGATTTTTAAACATTTTGCAAGTATCACTTATCTTAAAAAATTAAATGAAAACGTTCTTCAATAGCTTACACTTTTCAAAATAATCAAGAACAAAAGATTCGGGAAAATTTTGTCCAAACGGATGTCCAGTTGAGCTAGTGGACGTCCGATTCGTCCAACAGTCAAATTTTAACGCTTCTAAATTCTGACGCACAACGGATAGTTTGATTGTCCGGTTTAGTGTGCGAACGTCAAGATGAGTCATCCGATTGGTCAGAAATTTTAACGTGTTGACTGCTATAAATACAACTTCACTCTACATTCAATACAACACTTTAAAGAGCATTTATGTGAGATATTCTTGAGCAAAGTTACATTGATTTATCTTTTTCAAATCATTTACTTTGAAAAACTTTTGAAAATAATTTTTCTCATCAATTCTTTTCTCACCTAACGCTTGAGCTTAATTTATTGTTATTTTTTAAAGTGTTAGCCTATTTCTCTCTTGGTATTTAATTTCATCATATAATTTATTAAGAGAGAAGTTTCAAATTGTAAAATCACTTTCTTATTAAATTTGTGAGTCGTGTTGAGGTTCCATTAAACTCAACATTGTATAAGTATCGACGCTCCGTGGTTGTAAGTTAATCAACATAGTGAACATGTCTTGCTTGTACCAGAGAGTTTGATAACGGATGACGTAAATTATTGCTTTGGATCAAACTTCTATAATTATATCTTTTGCATCCCCCTTCTCTCTTGCTTATTGTACTTTCTTTTTGAATTTATCTATTTGATCCTTACTTGTTGGTATTTATATTAACTTTTCGAAAAAAATTTAAATAATCAAATATGATTATCTTTATAACAGTAATTATGCTGGAGACTTAGATGATATGACAAGCACTTTTGAACATATTCTGCATGTCAAGGTCTTTTGTTTAGAAAAATAGTTAAAAGAAC
>CAIGRK010246389.1:0-15428 GCA_903798315.1 Fraxinus greggii | reverse complement strand
TTTTTTTTTTTTTTTTTTTTGTCTTAACCAAATCGAATTGCTTATTGGAGCTTAATGAACTCTGAAAATTCTATTTTAAATGGTCAACCTTATTAAGAGAAGCAATCCAAACCCATATTTGTTGGTTATGTTTTCATCTTTATTCAATATAGAATTTTATCCCTTAGCAATGAATACATTAGAAAAGGGTCGAGGTGTCTTGATCGGAAACTCAAAGTTATCCAAACAAACAAAAGAAGCTCTTTATGGAATATATATTGTTGAGATTTTGTAAGATGAAAGAACTCCTTTCGATCAAAATAACCAATAGTTTGACAGAGAGCAAACATAATTAACTTGTTAACGTATGGCAAACCGAGATTGAATAACATGTTTCAACAATGAAAATAATCTCATTAACATACTACAAGAATTCTATTAAATTCGAAGAATAGCGATAAAAGATTGAACATGTATTAATTACCTCTAAGAAACTCTGTTGCTTCATCCAACACAAGATTCAGCAATTGGTCATATCCTTTTAGGGTACCAGTCACTGAAAGGAAGAATCAAATGTTAACTTTCCTGATATATGCTAAAAAGGATCGATGCATCTGGATACCAAATGAAGAAACAAAACATATATCCATCACTATCCGGTAGATATGATCTTTGTCACTTTCACATATAGCATATGGATAATTGCATTGACATTCGGTGTGTCAAAACCTAACTATTTGGAGGCTTTCCTTGAAGCATGAGAGACAGAGGACAGAATAGATTACATGGAAAAGAATTTAATTTCACAGATAAATGGCCATAACGATATTAATATCTATATCAGATGCCTTCAACACTGACGAAGTAGAAATCTTCCCAGAACTCTTCAAAAAGTTGACATGCATCCATAATCCTAACTCATTAACATCCCCAATACTTTTGATTTACTATTGTCAATTCTTACTAATTTCATTCCAACTCAGTTTTTCAAAATTTCCTAGGACACTATGGATGAATATGAAAGTGGCTAAAACAACAACCAAATCTAACAGAGAATACCTAGTAGTCAAGTTACAAACACGTGCTTATAATTTCCATTTTTTACCATGGATTACGAATTAATTTAGTCATACTAACAAACTTGACCTTGCAAGACTCATGGTAAACCGCAAGAACAGATAGAATTAAATTTCTAGCATAAAATTTTTCCCTTTTTCACTAAGAAAAAAATGGAAAGATAACAAAAAATGATTAAGAAAATAAAAATAAACTGCTGACAGTTGCTTACAAAAGATAAATATAATCATAAGCTACCGACCTTGTCTTCCACCAGTGAGCTTCACTTGGACGCCCTTGTCAACAAACTTTGCTAGATCCAACACTGTTTCTTTTCTTCCTGACTGGAAAGAAAAAATAACAGCATAAAACATTTGCCTAAAGATACAAACAGAACTAAAGTTGCGAGACGGCAAAAAAATTCCAACTGTTCCCCCTAATTTTTTACTCATTTATACATCTTGAACACCTTAAACTTAAGTTTGAAACCTCTTAAAGCCTCTCCTATGATGCAAATACAAGCAACGAGGGACCACTTTTTTCTCTATTTATAAAATTTCCATTTGAGACATTATAATTAATTTAGTTCTTACTAATCACATTGAAATTACAACCATTAGATAAAAAAAATCAATACGTTTACCCTTCAAATCCAAGTTATTATCTAAATACAATTATACATGTAAATGTGAGGGAAAAAGTGTATGTTGTGTGTGCCTGAGAGAGAGTACGATACCATGTAGGCAAATCAATGGACTGTAAAAAAGGCCAAAGGATCTGAGCTAGTAAGCGAAAAAGTTAACCTGAAGACAGAAAAGAATTTCTGTAAATTCAGTGTGCTTCGAGCATAATATTACAAATTTGCTAAATAATCTGAGGAGAGGCTGACGATGTTAAACGGGAAGTAGAAAGGGATAGCAGAAAGAGAATCTTGCCCTAATTTTCTCAGTTCTCGCTTTTGGTTTGAGAATGCGCTCCAGTTCGAAACAATGTCATTTTGCCTTCAGAAAAGTGTAAACTTACATATTATCTTGGGACTCCTTCACCTTTGTGAAATATAACAAATTTACCCTTCATATTTTTTTAGCATAATACAATCCAGCAAAACTTGTCTTCCCTCCATTTTGGTCATTAAATGATGAATTTGACATTTTCTTTAAATAAACAAAAATAAAATAAAGTGATAAAACAAAAAATAAGAAAAAATGTAAATGGTAACTTTTCAAAATTAGAAAAATGCAAATTTCTCTTTTATCTTTAAAATTGTAGGTTTTGGACATCTTTAAATTTGATTTTTTATTTTTATTTTTAAATGTGTGCTTGGAATTTAAGCCCATGTTTGGCCCCCATTACTTTGAAGTTATAATTTTTGAAATTGAATTTTTGAAGAATGAGTGGTTAAAAAAAAAAGAAAAAAATTTGATTTTACGTGCAATATTATTTTATTAAAGAATATATGATCAATAAAAAGAGAGAGAAGAATGAATTATAATTTTAATATGGGTCAAATGGGGGCTAAATGTAGGGGATAAATAATTTTCAAAGAATTATTTTCAAATAAGAGCTTAGTAAAATTACTTGTTTCTTTACTTTGTTCAAGATAAAAAATAAATTTTTAACTCATTCATTTGTAAGTAAACATTTTCATCTTATCCAGACATGCCCTATCGATGTGCTTCGAATATATTTCTATTTTAAAACATATTCAAATAAAGTACTTTATTTTACTTTTAAGTAAAAATATTACTTATTTCAAAAATGTCTTTAATAGTCATTTTTTTAAAATTCTTTCTTTTTGAATTCTCCCCGCTTTGAGGAGATCTTTAGAATGGATATTTATATATGACTATCAATTAAACAATTTAAATTAATATTGGAAAAAAGGTACGTGACAACTGGCCAAATTTTAAACCAAATTAGAGTAGTAACATAATTTATTTATTTTTAAGCAAGGACTAACCTCCAATAAGTAAAAAATGCTAAAAATGTCTCAAAATGAAATGTAAGAAACAATAAATGAAAAATGAACAAAACTAGTGAAAATTACTCAAGGGTACTCCTAAGGTAAACTTTCGGGTGGTAGTACATAGACATAGACATCGACAAGGTTATATGTCCGGTCTGAAACATTTTCAGGTCGTAGTAATCTGCGTAGTTGGACTTATTCACTGGATAGGGGGCCCACCTACGAGAAGAGGCCCACCTAGGTGAAAAATGTTGTCCGAGCGATGATGCATTAAATGTCGGGCAAAAAGCAGGTGCATCTGATATCATGGTACTCTGTGTTACAACATCTAAAGCATGTGAGAGTGACCAGCTGACTGTAGGTATATTGTCCTTTACGTTTTGCACTCAGTCTCCAAGTCCCATACCATCCATGTCTCTCTGTATATGTTCATTCACCTTATTCTATGTAGGAGCCGTGATGGAAGGACTAGGTGAAGGTGTATATATATGAGTCTTACTTATAGAAAGTCCCTCACTAAAGAGCTTGATAGCCAAGTCCCCAATGGCAAGTTTCATGGTAGATCCAACCTTCATGCCATGGTCCTTCTTAAAGTGATCAATCAACATATGCTTGATACCGTGCCGCCTTGAGCCGATCTCAGCCAACAACCACTGTACAATAGTGGTATAAAGAATTGTCCCTATACTTGATCCATGTGTTGACTGAGTACAATCTGTGTGTGTCTTTGATGGTGGATAACCAATCTGTGTCGACTTAGGGGGTGCTTCAGTAGTAGGGTGAGAATAGAAGCTATGGCAGTGATAATAGGAGAAGTGGGTACCTTGATAGGAGCAATTGGAGTAGGCTAAGCTACAAAATGAATAAATGGTGGTACCTCGGATCAATTGCCCATGTATTGATCGGTAAGACAGATCTTGATTTCTGTGATGACTTAGTACCCTTTGTATGTGTCCCTAAAGAAGGAGAATTGATGTGTATCGTCAGAGTCGATGCCTTAGTAGTTGGGGAAGAGTAACAGCTATAACAGTGATAGTAGGTGATGGGGTACCTCGATAGGAGCCTTTGGCGTATGCTCAGCAACTAATAGAATAACCAGTGGTACCTCTGTAACTATTGTCATGGGGGTCAAGGTAAGAACTATCGATGTAGTTGCTGACTCTATCCGAACTACAACAGGAGTAGTGGGAAACATAGTAGGCGTTGCTGAAACTGGTACCCACTACTTCCTCGGCTCCACAAACGACACCTTACATTTACCTTTGCCAACCCTACTAGCAGTGGTCACAGTAGGAGAAGGGGGTTGAACAGGGAGAGGTACAACAACTAAGGGAGAGGAGGAGGTGTCCCTGAAGTGCACTTATCATTAGAGTGGCCCATATGTCTACAATTGAAGTAAAACATCGGCATCTTCTCATGAATAACTGTGAGCAAGAAGCCGCAGTTACCATTGCGCTCAATCCAAACCCTTTCAGGCAATCTAAGCTCCAAACTCACTTCAATGCACACCATAGCCTCACTAGGTCATCTCAAATCTGAGGTGACCTCATCAATTCTTAGGGGTATTTTTATTGCCCTTGATAAAGAAAAAAACAAAAGCCCTTAGCATGCAAGTGTACCGGAAGCAAGGGGAATGAAACCCACATGGAGAACTATCGAGGTCTCTTGTTCTGGTTTGAAATCACATGTTCAATTAAGGATCTCATCAGACACCCATCAATGTACTAGAAAGGCTTAAGAAAGAGCCTATTGTAATCTTCCTCATGTGTAAGGTGGATACGTATATGTGCGGTATCGATCAATCTCACCTCAAAGCAAACATAAAATCCAAAGTTAAGGAAAATCTCACAAAATAGGATGAGTCTTTGTTAACTATTTGGACATATGACCTAATGACACATTCATAAGGCGTCTTTCCAAGTGAATTCCAAGTGGATTAAGTTTGAAATAGATTATTGGGCTTGATTTTGGGGATGTAAAGCGAATTGTACCTTCTTTTTTCATGAGCTATACTTATAAGGTATACTTAGCCCCCATTTAGCCTCCGTTATTTGTCATGACTTGAGATCATAATTTTCGGAATAGTATTTTTTTGAAAAAATGTATGGTTAAAAAAGAATAAATTATTTTGAATTTATGTTTAATATTATTTTATTATAAAATGTGTGTTTGATAAGAGGAGATAGAAAAATAAATTATAATTTTAATGGGGGTCAAAGGGAGATGAATATCCTACATTAATTAAGATCAAGTCACATGTTTGAGTCAATATTGGAGCAGTTTTATTGAGTTGATATATAGTAGAAGTATGCTTGAAACGAATGTGGGTCTAATATTAAAATAAATAAAAAGTTCAAAGTGCAAAAGTAATAATATATACGAGTAACAAATGTGTCTTGAAATGAATGTTGGTCTATTTTTATTTTTTGTTTTTAATTTATTTTATATATATAATGCAAAGTTACCATTTCACTTCTTTTAAAAATAGCGAAAATGGGTGGAAAGAAGTTGTACGATCATGGTAAAACGTTATATAAATTGAGTGGTTATGATGAAATAAAATCAAATTGAGTGGTCATGATAACACTTAGGCCCTGTTTGAGAGTCATTAATTTTTGGTAATATATTATAGAATAGTAGATTGATGGAGAATGTGTGGTTAAAAAGTAATGAAATTTTATTGGTTTGTGTATAGAATATTTTATTGTGTAAATGTGTGGTGTAGAATGGTACTGTAGCAAATAATTTAAGATTTTAAAGGATGACAAACAAGTGCTTAGTATAAAGTCAGGCGATCATGTTAAAATAAATTAAATTGGGTAATCATGATGACACTGTATATAAAGTTGGATGACCAACTGTGGATTTAACCCATTAGTCGGGTGATGCAGTACTGAACAAGGGAAATTTTCTTGCATTTCGAAAAACAATTCCCGCGTGCAAAAAGGTACCGAGGACTCCTGCGCGTTTCGTTTGAGCTTCTCATTGGTTAGGGTTTCTTTTTTATCTCCATTCTCACTCTCTTTCTCTCTCTCTCTACAATCGCTGGTAAGCAGATCTTCTCTCTGAATCCCCATCTCACACACATTCATAATAGAATGAATTAGCTGTTGAATCCTAAACAATTGCTCAAGTTTGACTCAGAGATTGGGAATTAGAATGTGCAAAAAATTTAAATGCATTCAATGTTTACACTGTAGCATGAACTATAAGAAGCATTTTTTTAGTCCGAGATGTAATGGTTTTTTTTTTTGTGCAACATATAGGCTTTTTTGAACCTTTGGTTTACTGAAGTTCATATAATTTGCATTTTCTCGACTAATATTAAATTTCTCGCTTCTATTGTATGCTCAAGCTTCGATTGTTAATACTGGCTTATTCTGGGTAAGGAATCATTTATGGTAATTTTTTCATTATTTGTTAGCGTGGGTTTTTAGCATTGGGATTTACTCAATTGTGTATGTGATTTTGTACTTGGAAATACAGTTCACAGATTTTGCAGAATATTTAATGAAATTTTCCGTTTACTGTGTTTGAAAATGAGTAGGCAATTTTTTAGGTGAACAGGCATAACTTGTGGGCAAAACTCCAAAATTTGCAAAAATGAATAAAATGAGAAAAAAGGATCTCTTTGGAAGTTAAAGAAAGTGAAAACCATAAGGAAGGAATGTGAAAAAAGTTAGCGTCTGTTTGAGCCCCTTTTTGGCTAAAAATACATTTTGGAATAGTAAATTGATGGAGAATGTGTGGAAAAAGTTTTGAATTTGCTTGTAATATTATTCCATTAAAAATGTGTGGTTTAAAAGAATAGAGGGAAAAATGTATTTTAGGATTAATGGAGCCCAAACAGGGGCTTAAACTTAGAAAAAATAAAAAAAATATTAAACCTATTGATTTTTTATAACACATCATAGAAGAAGAATTAAGAAATCTCAATGAAACAGGTTGTTAAATCAGCAGACTATGATGCATTGATTAGACATTAGCTTCATTATGGTTGTACTACGTGTACATAACAACTTACATAATAATTCATCAATAGATGATGTGGCGAGATTTAATTGGATTAAACTCTCATCAATCAAATAACTTTCCCACTTATATTTTGATACTTTATCATTATGTAAAACATTATGAGCTTGCTTGAGCCCCATTATTTTGTTAAAATGCATCTGTGAATAGTAATTTGATGACGGATGTGTAGTAAAAAAATTAGGAAAAATTTTGAATTTGCGTGTAATATTATTTTATTAAAAAGTGTGTGGTTAAAAATAAGAGAGAGAAAAATGTATTTTGAAAATAATGGAGACCAAACAATGGCTATGTAAATAGTTATATATAAGAAGTATTCATATAAAAATGGTTTAATAACACTTCCTATAGATTAGGATAATTGACATATGCTATCACAGTCATGGCAAGAACTCAGTCATATTCAAAGAAACATCACTAGGATCACGTTCAAGCTTGTTTGGAGTTTCAATGGATTTTTTCTCAGAAGCTTACATCCTTTTAAGTACTGGCTAGTAGGACAGATTCTGCAGAACTAATTTTTTAGTGTTTTGAGATTGAAAGTAAAAAACCTATCCTTCTAATCACAACCTATTCTTGGAACGTAGACATTGGGATGTTTCACATGTTCATGTGTATAAGTGACTAATTCCTAGTACATTTAGCAGTTTTTCCCCCTTTTTTTAAAGGTTTGCATTTGTGAAAAGAGGTACTTATATAATGGCCTCGTTGATAGCTTTTCAAAAAAGTTATCCTGAGGATGCTATTATGATGCTGATTTATAATTATTTGCCTCTAGAACTCACTCGTTGCATTTGTAATAACTTTTGAAAGATGGAAGGCGGGGTACAAAAGTCTCCACAGTTAGGGCATCCTACTGATAGTTCTGATGCAAAGTTTGTATCTGGTCTTAGCACCATACTGGTTGCCACAATTCAGGAAGCAAAAGATAGGATTTCGCAGATAGAGTATATATTCTGCAGTCAACTCTTTCCAAATTTTCAGTCAAAATCTAAAAGCTGGCAGAAAGTGTATTTGGAAGCAAGGGAAGCTTCAGATGCATGGAAAGAGAAGGAAAAAGATATGTTACTTCAGATTAAAGAGCTTCAGTTTGAAAAAGAGCAAGTTCTCGAAGAATATCAGTCTCTGAAGATGCTGAAGGAAAACTTTACGAGTACAGAAAACCTATCCCCTGGTTGTGTCCTCAAGCTCCAAGAGGAATTGAAACATAAAATTAATGAAGTAAGTGAGGGGAGAGAATTGCAACAAAATTTGCAGAAGCTTCTTGACTCAAAAGCTTCCCTCATTCTTAGTCACGAAAATGCACGGAAAGAGCTTGAAGAGAAAAATCTTCTGCTCCTGAAAAAGAAAAAAGATGTGGAGGTTGAAGCTGAGAAATTGCGGTTAGAGCTGATGAAGAAGTCTGAAGAAGTTGATGAGATAATGGAATTGCAGAACAAGCTTCTCCAAATAAATCAATCAAAAGCCTCTCAGATAGTGCATAAAGAAAAGCAATTAAAGGAGCAAGAAGAGAAGTCAAATGGACTCATTTCCAAACTCCGAAGTATGGAGAAAAAGGTTGATGAGCTTCAGCAGGGATATAGAGAAAAAACTGAAGAAGTGGAAAAGGGGAGGGAGTTGCAAAGCAATCTACTGAAAAAAATTGAAATGCAAGCCTTAGAAATTATGAATAACGAACAGCTGTTGAATAAGCATGAGAAGGACAAAAGACTACTCGCAGTCCAAATAGAGAGTTTGGCGAACCGTGTTGATGAGCTCCAGAAAGAACTCGGGACAAAAGAAAATGAAATGGAGGAGGAAAGAAATGCCCAAGAGCAACTTCACCAACAGATTAATTCCAATACGCTGGAAAAGTTGAAGAGAGAACAGGAATTGGAAGAGTTTGAGAAGGAAAAGAAACAGCTTCTGGCCAAACAGAAAGAGTCAGAGGACAAAGTTGATAAACTCCAACAAAATCTGCATGAGAGAAGTAAGGAGTCTTTTGAGGGGATGGACTTACATGCAAAGTTACTACAGCAAATTGAAGTGAAGGATTTGAAATTACAGTCTGAAAAGAAGAAAAGGCTTGAAGTTATTGCTGCCTATAAGAAGCTGAAATCTCAATACAACTTTCTGTGCAAAAAATGTGGTCTTACTCCAGAAAATATGCTCCCTCTCCACAAATTAGGAGATGGAAGTGAAATTTTGAGGCATAATCATAGTCCTGGAACTTCTCATGGTAATTTTTGTTCTTTTGGTATGAGAAGTCCATGAGATTTCAATTGAACTGCCCGAAAATATGGTTCTCTTATCCTACTTTTGTTGAACATATAGTTGATCACAATTAGATGAATATTGTTATTCTGTTCTTCATATTAGTAGAATATTTTAGGTCAAAAATGTCTGGTAATCTTCTTTCTTTCTCAATGTTTAAAATGATCTTACCATTTGTAAAATATTTATGTCATTACAGATGCTGGAAATAAAGTTTTAAAACCCATTGGCCTTGTTAATGAAGTGATGAAACAGAAGGGTGACCAAGAATTATTGGAGGATGACAAAGGAGTTGTACTCATTCAAAGATCAAACTCTGTTTCACCTTCTACTTCAAGTGTTGCCATTGAACCGAAATGCCCAAACAACGGAAAATCTTGCCCCCCAGCCGGTACAAAACGTCCGGTTTCTTATTGGAGGGATACCAGGTCCCATCAGAGCCGTGTTGGACCTGATCTCCACGATGATTTTCTTGACACCCCTTTGGAGAATATGAGAGGAAACTTAGGGAAGGTTATAAAGGAGAAAACTAATGATCTTCCTATGCAAGTTCCAGAGAATATGAACTTTGACAACTCGGATGATGAGACACAGGACATGAACATTGATCCTGGTCCGAAGAAGCTACAATTGTCATCTCCAAAGGCTGGGACATCGGGTTTCAAGTACATAGAACCAGTAAGAAAGAAATCTGAGAGGGAAAGTCTGAAGGGTGTAGAATGCAAGCAATGCAGAAAGTTCTACGATGCTGTTCTTCCTAACGAGGGTAAAAATTCTGATGGGAATAAGCAAATACGCTGTGAGCATCATGATGGAGTTTCTAGGCATCGATATAGGTATGCTCCTCCTTCAACTCCCGAAGGATTTTGGAATATTGGATTTGAATCTGAAATGTAAGTTTGATTTCAGATTTATTTTAATTACTAGTAATAATGAATCCATCTTACTTGCTTACTATTCAAAGGGTATAAAACAAGGTCAGGTCAAATTGGAATCAATATCACTATACAAGATTTTTATCTCCCTGCTAGCTTGAATATCCATATAGTATGCTACAATTATTAACGTAGTATTGACTTTTATTCTCGTAATCATTCTAAAACCTTATACTGATCATTAGTTGATCATGGCCACTCAAGGGGCTTGTAGAGTACAGATTTGGCTCTATATTGTTACAAAAGGAACGTTAATAAAATAAAAGGGTACTGTTGCTACCAAAAATTTGAACTGTGGATTTCCCGAACTTGACGACAAGGAATGAGCACGAACAGGATCTCCAAGATTTGGAACAAATGTGTTAATGATGTGCACCCGAGGATATCCAAGCTTGACAATCGAGAATAAGCATGAACATAATCTTCAGGACCTGAAACAAAGGCAACGAGGTGTGACCTCGTGTCCCTTCAATGCTTAAGTTAGTGAGAGGGGAAAATATAAGCGTAAGGTTATAAATTGAATGTAAAAGCGTACCTGAGTAATGATTCAAAATTTTGTATTTATAAAGATAGGCAGTACACTCCTAGTAGGATTAAGTAGTGCATTCCTATTAGGATAAATCAATTGAGAATCACTATTTGGTTAAAGAGTTGTAAAGTTCTTAGGGATACCAAGGGCTTAAAGCCTGAGCTCGAGCTCATTCATAAAGTGCTCAAGGTTATATGACCTCGACCATGAGGTCATGGGTGGTCGGGTCGTACGAAAATTGTACAGATCATAGGTCCCCGTGCGATCATATCAAGAGCTGGTGCATAATGTGTGAGTTTCTGAAATGAGATGCACAAGTACATTGGATTCAAAAAATAGGCTAACTCATGTCAAGTTGATAGGCCCCCGAGCACATAGATCTAGGGTAGCAATTCTCGACTATTTTAAAAATTTGAAAGGAATGAGCTCGACCTAGAGCTTTGTTAAAAATTTTGAAAGAAATGGCAAGACTGTAACCTTGTTAAACATTTGAATAGGAGGGACTTAGCCCCAAACTTTGTTAAAATTTTGAAAGGAAAGGGGCTTGACCCGACGATGTCGAAAATTTTGAAAGGAATGGGCTAGACCCCGACCTTGTTAAAAATTTGAAAAGTAGGGGCTAGACCCCGGCCTTGTTAAAAATTTGAAAGGAAGGAGCTTGACCCTGACCTTGTTAAAGATTTTGAAAGGAATGGCTTGATCTCGACCTTGTTAAAAACTTTGAAAGGAAGTAGCTCCATCTCGACCTTGTTTAAAATTTGAAAGGAAAGAGGTTGCACACCAACCTTGTTAAAATTTTTGAAAGGAATGGCTTGGTTTCAACCTTGTTAAAAAACTTGAATGGAAGAAGATCGATCCCGACCATGTTAAAAATTTGAAAGGAAGGAGGTTGCACCCCGACCTTGTTAAAATATTTGAAAGGATGGAGCTCAATCCCGACTTTGTTAAAAATTTGAAAGAAAGTGGGTTGCACCCTGACTTCGTTTAAAATTTGAAAGCAAGGTTTTCAAGCCCGACCTTATTTAAAATTTGTGCGGAAGGGATTTTCACCCCGATCTTGTTTTATGATTTTTAATATGATGATGCTTTATAGTATTTGGGGTTGTAAGGTCGGTCTTTCTACTTAATGATTTTTTAGGACAAAATTTTCTTGAATGTACTAAGTATTTTTACGGGTACTTGCATGGGATAAGGCTTAGGTGATTGTGCAGGACAAGACTCGAGGTGCTTGCTCGGGGCAAGGTTTAAAAGTGCTTGCTCTAGGCAAGGCTTAGAGGTGCTTGCTTGGGGTGCAATGCTAAAAGGTGCTCGCACAAGGCAAAGCTTATGGTGTTTGCATGGGGCAAGGTTTAGAGGTTCTTGTGCGAGGCAAGGCTTATGGTGCTTGCACGGGGCAAGGTTTAGAGGTGCTTGCTCGGGACAAGGCTTATGATGCTTGTGCGGGACAAGGCCTAGAGGTGATTTCTAGGGCAAGGCTTATGGTATTTGCGCGGGGCAAGGCTTAGAGGTGCTTGCGTGGGGCAAGTCTTATGGTGCTTACACGGGGCAAGGATTAGAGGTGCTTGCACGAGACAATGCTTAGAGGTGCTTGAGTGGGGCAAGACTTAGAGATTCTTGCTCGAGGTAAGGCTTATGGTGTTTGCGCGGGGCAAGGCTTATGAGTGCTTACTCGTGGGCAAGGCTTAGAGGTGCTTACTCGATGCTATGCTTATGATGCTTGAGCGGGGCAAGGTTTAGAAGTGCTTGTGTGTGGCAAGGCTTATGGTGCTTGCTCAGAGGCAAAGCTTTGAGTATTTGAATCTGTCTGGTAGCAGGTATGACAAAACCCGTCGAATGAGAAAACCCGTCGAACACCGATTCTTCTTGTTCCATCTTGAATGATTATGCAAATCTTGTTTGAGGTCATGGCTATAGATCCCAAATCCAAAGTCGTGGGAGGTGACCATGGTTGACTCGAGGACTCCGAGCTACCAATATTAGGAACAGGATGATGAGCTCGAGATCGAGCATTTATTGGCTTGGCAACTGAGTCAACAAAACAAATTGTTGATGAAGTTTTCTAACACCATCGAAGTAACATCTATTGGTTGGGGGTGTTGGTACTTCAGGTGTTGCTCTTGATGGAACTTGTGGATCCCTGGTAAAAGTCGAATCGGAGCAGATGAGCTTGTTGGAGGAGGTCCTGAGCGTGTGTTGACCGTGGCTTTTGGTAGCGTTTTTCACAGACGACGCTAATGATACTACCAAAAATCTGTACATGTGGATTTCTTGAGCTTGACGACAAGGAAGAGCACGAACTGATCTCCAAGGCTTGGAACAAATGTGTTAATGATCTGCATTCGATGATACCCCAAGTTTGACAATTGAGAATAAGCACGAACAGAATCTCCAAGACTTGAAACAAAGGCGACGAGGTCCCATCTGTTGCTCAAGTTAGCAAGAGGAGGAAATATATGTGTAAGACTATAAATTGAATGTAAAAGTGTACCTAAATAATGATCCAAAGCTTTATATTTATAGATGTATGTAGTACACTACTAGTAGGATAAATCAATTGAGCATCCTTATATGGTTAAAGAGTTGTGAAGTCCTCGGTTATACCGCAGGCTTCAAGTTTAAGCTCGAGCTCATTCATACGAGCCCGATGATGTTTTGACCCTAAGAGAGTGCTCAAGGTTATTATGACCTTGACCACGAGGTAGTGGGTGGTCGGATCGTACAAAAATTGTACCCATCAGGTACATTTATTTGTACCAAAAAGACAGAAAGTCATGGTTCGCATAATAGAATTGCATCTAAGAGGATGTTTTCAGTATCTCCATGAAGCGATGAATTGCTTTCTTGAAAAGGCATACATTAAACAACCGTATTGACGATTCAAAAGGTATTTGTACGCAAAAATCTCTTTTTACTTCTATGTTTTGTAAAATTAAATCTTTGGTTTGCATAAATGCTCAGTGATAAAGGACAATTTTTTTTTTTTGTCATAGACATTTGATTGGGGCTTTGAATATGGAGATAACAAATTCATGTTTAGAACAGAATGTGAAATTGCTGGGTTTTGATAATTGCTTATTTTTATTTACATTCATATTGAAACTATAACTAACATATATAAAGGTTTATGCTATTACTTTTAACAAGATTAACCTTTTTAAAAAAAATAAATTTAAGAGTCATTATGATATCAGAATTCATGAAGTTCAAATAAGTAATTCGATTGGTCTAAAGTTCAAATGAGTAATTAAATTTTAAGATTAGATTGGTTAGATTGTAAATTATGATACAAATGATGGTTTGCTCCCATTTGATGTAGCAGAGCTTGGGTAGGGGTGGAAATCAGAAGAGGCCTCTCCAAGCATGGCCGGCCTCGATGTTCGACCCTACCAGGAAATGCGATGTTTGGGCATTTTTATAACTTTAAATTGATATTTATTTATATTATCATTTCATTTGTCCCTATAACTCGAATATTTTGGCTATATCGCTGCCCGCGATCCATTTAATTTAATTCATTATGAGATGGAAATGACTTAATTTGTCATAACTTTCTGTATAATTATTTAAAATGAAGAGAACATAATTAATCTAGAAGAGTACGGGGGAAGGTGTCAAGGTGTTGTTCATCTAAAAGTTGAAAAATTCAAGAGAGTCCCGGAAAACAATGAAAATAATTGCATTGCTTCAAGCAAGGGTAAAACCTTATGCCCCGGTCATTTAGCCGGGGCATAAAGCAAGGTTCAGCAAGCAATCTTTAACTTTTTCATTCGTATTAAAGTTGACTGACATCCCTGTTGCACCGGTCGTTGAGCTGGGACATAAAGTAAGGTTCAGCAAGCAATCTTTAACTTTTTCATTCGTATTAAAGTTGATTTAAATGATCCATTCATTTATTGCTGTATTTATGTAGGATTGGGACAAGACCCAATGGCGCAGTTGTTAGGTTGTCGGAAGGATTTATTTGGACTCAATATAAAATTTAAATATTATTCAGTTTTTAAACTAAATGATTAATTTTATTTTAAATTTTTTAACTGCAGTGAACATAGAGATTCTGTCAGCAGTTCTTGGAAACCCTTTTTTTTTTTTCCTCCAACGTTGTTTGGCCACTGAAATTTTACGTTCATTTTTTACTGAAACGTATATAAATCCATGTGGCAAGTCGTCAAACCGTTAGTTCAAGTATGAATTTTTATTATGTTTAAAAATGGATGTCAAGCTGAATCGAAGGTGTGACTGAAATATTTTGTAAAATTTAGTGATTAATCTTGAAACAAATTCAAGTTCAGTGGCAAGATGACACAAAGTGCAAATTTCAATGACCATTAGTGAAATTAATTGAATAGGATTAACGTTGTATATAAGTCTTGTTAAGCTTATTTCTTATTGGGTATTATACTGTGAGGAAATGTCATTATTTGTAGTGAAGTCGGGTCCACAAATAAATGTTCATTTGCAGGCTGGCAGGTCACATGGGATTTCAACATGCAACACCTTGACCTTTGTTTTTTCGTCCTAATTCTATTGTTTAATGCTTCCCACTTTTGGTTCTCTCGGTCCCTGCCATGCATGTGCCTTCTTCTAAAAATTCGAAGTTTATCTACTACACTTTTTCGTATCATTGATCTCGACTCATGACGTAGGGAGATATAATCACTTTGTTCAAAAGTTATAACTA